>JAVSCE010002994.1:0-58712 GCA_032199065.1 Smutsia gigantea
CTCTAGGCACTCAAGTGACTCCTAACGACTCGTAGTTTCTGAAGGCATCAGAAGCCCCTGAGTCCCCGGCCTCTCTGACTTATCTGCGGACAGCATCCTGCACTGCACATTTTTGGCTCTCTAGTTACCTGGGGCCTCAGACGAATTACCCAGTTCTGACCCTCCATTATTCACATGCTGTGCATTTTCATTTGCAAGATCTGCTCCTTCTGTTCCCTGGGATGGGCAACTGCGGCAGACGTTCAATATTAAAGGATGTAGGAATAGATTAAGTTAATTTTTTTCCTAATGTCTTTCCCCTAACTCTTGTTTTTAGAAGCAGCAGCTCACGCTTCAGATTTTCTCTAGTACTATGCTCTTTGCTAGGCCGACTCGCCCTCTAGTGGTAGTTTGTTTAATACTCCCAGTTAGCTAAAAGCTTATGCTTTGGGCTGGTGGCGTTCAAAAAACTGACTGCTAATGACAGTAAAAAATATATTTTGTATCAGCACTTTTTATATATTTGTATAACTAAAATAAAATTTTCACAAAACGTTATTTACCCTTTTTGTGCTATATACTGTGGAATTTTCTATTCTAGTCTCCCTTTATTTAGGAAAAATGTTACTCTTTTATTAGGAAAAATATTATTCTCCTTTTATTTAGGAAAAATATGTTATTTCCCACTAAACTGATTTAATGACTTCAAACCAGTAAGTTTAAACCCATGCTTTGAAAAACAGTGCTTTAGGTAATTATTAAGACTAAATTAATCTTGTGACCTATTAATAGGTATTTCTCCCAAGAGATACACAAACATGTATACATGAACCTGTGACCACATGCTTGATGAGCTAAAAAAGCTATTACTTCCCATTATTTTCATACATTTGCCCACAGAGACTTGGAAAAGCCCTACAGTAAAGAGCCTGTTTAACCTAGCATATCTTAGTGTTTCCTACTTAACTGTGGAAGGAGAAGGAGTATTTCCAAAATAGGCACATACAACAATAATTAAACAAATCTGTGAGAAGCTCATAAAATAAGTATTCCAAAAAATGAGATTTTTGGGAATTGTGCTTTATACATGAGGAAGAAATCCACAAATAAATCCAAGTGCCAAATATACACAGAAGCTGTAGCATGGATCTATGCAGTTGGAGTGCACCGGTCCCCTGGAGCTGTACTTTAAAATCTGCTTAGGAAAAATGGACAAATCTGGTTTGGTGGCAGGAGGTTTGAAGGTGGAGAAGGAACTCAAAGCCAGAAGGGGTGAATCACCAAGTTACCTTGAGGGATATTAGGAAATAGGGTCCCTTGGTTCACCTCTCAACCAGATGTTCTTTGCATCTGCTATTGCTATCAAGTTGTTTTGTCTCCCCAGGTCTATATGCCGAGTAAAATCAGTGACACAGGTACCATGAGAGACCCAGGAGACTCTAGGATGAACTGCTTCAACTTCAGAAAAAGTTTTATTCAGTTCATTGGCTCACAATGACTGGCAAATATCTTGGTTAAATACATAGTTCTCAAAGCAAATAAGGATTGGATAAAAACAGTGAGATTAGTGAGCATAATAGCCAGCTGACAACTCCTGGAAGTATAGAGGATAGTCCAAGGTCAGAAGCAGGTATGATACCTAGGGCAACGTGTCAGTTTCCAAAGAGGAAAATCTAAGCCAGAAAACAAGCCAATGTCCAAACGGGAGGCTGAGATGGTTGAGTCTTGTTACTGCAGTGAACGTCTGTTGGGGTGCCTCCCTGCTTTCTCTAAGAACTGGGTGTCATCCACAGGTCCTACTGAGGAGCTCCATCATAACATGTGAGTCAAGCTCTCTGCCCCAGCTGATTAGTCTGGGGTGAATACCCAGTTCAGCCTAGAATAATCAGATATTCTCCTTCAAGTGAATGTGTTCACTGAAAATACAGTTTAGGTTTTGAATCCCTACAATGAAACGTCTGGTAGAATTCTAATGAGCTAGCCATGACTGATCACTTTGACTATACCCCAAGCATAAGGAAACGGCCTGGGTGAATGATATGAACCAAACCCAGTGAAATAAAGAAAGAAAAGTAAGGAAAGAGTAACCTCACTTTCTGATTCTTCTTTCTTTTCCAGACTCTTCAGGAGTCTCAGCTATATGCCCTAATCTTGGTGCATGGGGATAAAGCCATATCCTTCCCAGAACAATCCCTTATGATTGGCTAAGGCTGTTTGTGTCCCACCAGGAGGAATGAGCAGTGGGTGTGTCGGGCAGAAATGTCTTCCACTGTACACAACACAAATCCTCTGGGAACACAGTCAACCTACTCATCACAAATATACTGGTGGGTATGTACTTTTTGTCATTTTCCCAGGGGCCGGTACAAAACTGGACAGAGGCAAGACCTAGTATTCCTCCCACATCCAGGTCTTCAGAGTCTTGCTATGAGCATAGAGCACACAGGCACTTAATTATTGACTACAATATTTATTGCTCTCTGAGACCTCAGTTCACGGGACACACAAACAAAGCCTGAAATGAGGCTGGGAGGAGGGAAGGTCACAATGAGGTGGGTGGTCAGGTTTGGAGGTGTGGGGAGAGTATTCCCTCCCAGGTGGGTCTTCACACTAGGGGCCGTGTCCATCATGAACTGCACACAAATCTCAGGCTGCTGGCTTCCCACCTGACTTAGCCCGTGAACTTGCAGACATAGGGTAGCTTCATAGTGCAGCTATAATCTTTCCACCTCTGGTATCCTGCAGAGACAGAAGACCTAAGGTCATGGGGCGGGTGGAGGGTGGGAGTCCAAGGCAGAGGCGTCCCAGATTCCGACCCAGGAGTCAGAGCCTCTCCAGCATAGCCACAGTGTCCAACTGCAGGGGAAAGAGGCTCAGGGAAAGAGAGATGAGATGGGCGGGGAGAAGACAAACCAACACTGTGTTTCTAGCTCAGGAGAATGCCCTGAAGGTCGGACCCAGAAATGGGGAGTGAGGAGAAGGGAAAGGCTGGCAGAAGGTGGGTGCTCAGTTCTGTACCTGAGGCCCGTGTCAGGCTCCCACAGTAGCCGGGGTTTGAGACGGTGGAGGGGTTGGTCTCCCAGGCCACGTAATTCAGCACATCGGAGGTGCTCCATTCCCATCCATCTGCCCCAGGCTCCAGGCCCTAGAGAGCGGAGGACGGAGTCAGGTGAGGCTGCGTGGCCCGGAGAGTTCTCCTAGCATGATCCCCGCAGCTGGGGCACGGATGCCCTCCCCAGCGTCACGGAACTTGCTCTGCTCTTCACATGCTGCCCCAGAGCTCTTTGCTGGGAACGGAAAGGCAACCGCGTGCTCCTATTGGCAATTCCCAAAACCAACGATCGCAAAGACCAGGGGAACCACTCAGAGACCATGGCACTGACTGGACGACAGTTAGTGCTGCATTTGTGACTGAACCTCAGACACCTTGTCTGTTCTATGGGGGAAAATGGATCCTATCTTCATCTAGGATCCCCTCGGCACAGGACGTGCAGACTCCAGGGGGCTCAGGAAGCCGAGTTACAAGGCGTGATGTGCAAACTGAGCGAAAGCTCCACCAGCAGCAGTTGACTTCAGGGGAGACAAGGGACCTGCCGGGAACTCGGCGCTTCAGCTGGCCTCCACGCGCCCCCTCACGCCCCACACCTTCCCGCAGGTATCCAGGATCTCTGAGCTCCAGGACTTTCTAGGGCATTTCCTGGGCAGGCACAGGGGTGGGGAGCGGGCCTGGGTGGCAGGCGCGCTTGAGAGGGGTGAGAGAGAACACGTGACCTCACCTCTGTGGGGTCATGGAGCCCAATCCAGACGTTTGAGTAGGAGTTCACACTGCTTTTGACCAGGGAGGCCACGAAGGCTGCCTCCGCCCCACTGAGCACAGATGCCAGGTGTCCCGAGGGCCGCTTCTGGCAGGCCATCTGTGTGGGGAAGGGGGTCCGGGGGGCAGCTGGAGACATGGCTCAGGGAGGGCGGGGCAGAGGTGGGTGAGAAGGGGTGCGGGTACCCTGTCATCCCAAGAACCACGGGGGAGTGGAGACCCCCAGGCACCCCATGGCCCCTACATGCAAACCCAGCCACTCACGTCCGCATCCATCCAGGACTTGGCCTTCACAAAGAGGGCATAGCAATAGCCGCCATAGGCCTTGGAGCCCTTGGGGCAGCTGAGCCGGGGAGAGGCCACCTCCTTCTGGGAGTCTTCCCCTGGGGGAGCAGGAATAAAGGGAGGGCGGTGTGGATTGAGGCGGGGGAGCAGGGCGGGGAGGTGACCCCGGGGCCTGTGTACAGGCCGGTGCTGGGGGGGGGGTGCTGCCAGCACTTCCAGGGCCTCTTGATCTCGCCCAGCCCCACGAAATGAGGGAGCTTCTCTTTCCTCTCCACCCTTCCTTTCAAAGCCCAAGCCGTCCCCTACCCTACGCTGGGCTGACAGCACTTCCTCGAGGTCCCAACCGTTCTCCTCCCCGGAATCTCATTCCTGACCCTCCAGTCTTCCCTCTTCAACCTCCAACATAAATTAGAGTCTGCTGGCAAAATGGGAGACGACCTCATGCTGCTGGGACGGACCCTGTGCTTCCCGCCCCAGCCTCCCTGCAGGAAGGGGTGCTGAGGGAGGCGCCGCCGTCACCCCGTGGGACACACAGGCGTCTCCCCCTCCTGGCCCTGAGCGTCCCGGGAGCCCGGCGCTGGAGGCAGAGCCGGCTCACCTTGCACCCGGGACAGGAGCGACAGGCAGGCCAGCAGCACCCAGGACGCGCTGCAGAGGGCCGTGGAGGGCAGCATCGTGTCTGCGACCGGAGGCGGCTGTCGGAGGCCAGAAGGGAAATGCGCTCAGAGAACGGGCGTGGGGACCCTGCTCAGCTGCCTCTCGTCTAGTCCCCTAGGAATGAACTGGTGGGCATCCATCCCCTTCTGCAGTTCTGGAAGTACTGGAACATCTGGACACCTCCCACCCCTGAGACCTCCCAGGGCCCTCTGCTGTGTCTCAGAGCACCTATGTTCTCTGGTGGCAGGAATCCTTACCCGCCTTCCCCCAACTGTATGCAGTGAAACTCCTGCCATGGGTCGTCTTCATGAGCCCTCACTTACCTGGCTTGCAGGCACCAGTGATGGTGTGTGAGGTCAGAAAATACTGGGCTTTTATAAGAAGATCTGAGGGAGGGCCTCCAAAATCAGTAACAGGTGTGTGGAGATAGGGCAGGGATCTTAGGGAAGGGCTGGGCGTGGATTCAAGGAATTCCCGCCCTGGGGAGGAGATGCTTCCTGGCCAAGGCTGGGAATTGCCAGGTGGTGCCTCTTTCCCGTTAGCAGGCCAGCACAGGCCCTAGTAGTTGGTGAAGGTCGGACTTTCCCACCCCTCTCCAGACACCTTGTTCTGAAGAACTCACAGGAAATGTCGGCAGTCCTGTGGCACAAATTCTCATACATATAGTTTAAAATACTTGGTGGAACTGGATCATTAAAGAAAATGTCAGAAGTATATTTTTGTGCAATTTGCCAAAAACTCACTCCTTTAAGCATATCTATGGGTTTCTTTAAACCATAAGATTAAAGTAAAACAAATTAATGAGTAAAAATTGGATGGGTATAGGAATTGGAAGTATTGGTGAATATATAGTATTAGTTGAGGGAAAAGAAATAACTGAAACCAAGGACAAGAACAAGTGTCCAGAGTTGCTGCTTGAACATAGCAGCAAGGTGTGAAGCAAGTGTGGAGTGATCTCGCAGGTCAACAGCAAGCCAGGACCATAAGAAATAAATAGACTTGTCTTCCAGCCATCTCTATGTAAGAAGACTGAAAAACAGTTGCTCAGTTCAATTCATTTCTGAGCTGGTAATGTGATACCTCAGAGGAACTTTCTTGTGATCTGCAGACCCACAGGAATCTTCAAGGCCCTTCCAGGGGCACTGTGAGGTTGTAATTTTCTTAACTCCACTAAAATGGCATTTGTCTTTTTCACTGTGTGGACATCTGCACTGATGGAGCAAAAACATTGGTGAGTAAGAGTTCGGGTGCCCTGGCATCAATTAGGGCAGTGATAGCAACTGTATCCTTCATATTCATGCACTTGTCAGAAACAAAATAGACATCTTCCCTGAAAACTGACCTGGATTAACTTGATGTAGCAGTACAGATAATTTTAGTATATCTTGACCCTCGAATACATTTCTTTTACTATTCTGTATGAGTAAATGGGAGGTCTGCACACACAAGTATCATGGTTATTTACCTTCAGGAAAAGCATTTGTAACATGGAGTTCTAATCCACTTTCTCAGGGGAACACAATTCTTGAAAAATGGACTGACAGACAAACCAGTTTTTCACATATGAGCACTTTGTTTACATTAAAATGTGATCAAAGGGAGTTAGTAAATAAATCCTTTTACAATTGCTGTTTTACTATGTAGTATTATAAATATCAAGAACTCGCATGGAAAAAAAGTCTCCTCCTCCCTCCCAAAAAACAACAGGAGAATTGATGACTTAAATGTGAAAATCAAAACCTTAGACTTTAGAAGAGAATACTAAAAAATATATTTTTGAGTTTGGGTTAGGAATGTATTTCTTAAACACAAAATTATAAACATGAACTATAAAATATTGCTAAATGCAACATTAAAATTAAAAATAAAAGTAAAAATGTAAGGCACAAATGAGAAAAAAATGCTTTAAATACATATGACTGACTGACAAAAGAGTGATATGAAGAATATGTGAATAACCCTAAAAATCAACAAAAAATAGTAATACATTCATTTAATAAAACACTCATTAGAAGAGAGAAAAAACAGGAACATGCAGTTCACTAAAGAAGCAAAGTGATCAATACATATATGACAGTACGTCAACATCAGTAGCAATCGTTATGAAAATTAAAGTCAAAATGAAATATAATACTTCAGATTGTATTAACTTGCCAGACTGACAAAAAAGAAAGCCTGACTTCCCAAAATTTTGCTGAGGATTTGGAGCAATGAACTCTCCACATTTCTGTGGGTGGTTGTATAAATCAATATGATGTCTTGGGAAAACTGGGTTTTTTTAGACCCTGATAATCCAATCACTCCATTGCTAGGAATATACAGCTTATATATATATGCCAAGTGGTATATACAAGAATGTTCAGAGCATGTTTATTTATAATGGCAAAAACCTAAAAACAAGCAAAACGTCCATTAACAGAACACTAGATAAATACTGTGTGGTTTAAATAAGCAGTGGAATACATTACAGCAGTGAAAATAAGTGAATCATAGTTATAGGCATCAGCATAGTTTAACCTGAAAGATACAAAGTTAAGGAAAAAGATCAAAGTACAAGTATTATACTCTGTGTAATTTTGTTTCTTAAAAGGTCACAAACAAAATAAGTGAACAAGATATCACTTCAATATTGCATATATGTGTATACCTAATATGGATAGGTGCATATACCTAATAAATACACATACATATAGTATGGATAATACAATATACATGTATTTACATAATGCATTATTTATGTATATATGTAAAGGAGGACAATGATAACTTAAAATTCCAAATTATTACCTCTGAATGGAGGAGAAAATTATTGGAATATGGACCCAGGAAGTTTCAAATATTTTAGTAGTTACATATATTTTAAGTAGAGTGGTAGTACTAGAATTTTAAAAATATTCTTTTAATCATATATATATGTAACACATATTACCTTCTATATATGAAATATATGATAATGAAGATTAAAGAAACTTACTTAATTTCAGCTGAATTTAGTAATGTAGGAAGATTAGAAATAATTTTCTAAGTGGTCTTTTAATTATTGGAGTTAACCCACATAAACCAACCCAAAACAATTGTTGAACTTCAGATCAAGGTTTCATCAAGACACTGGCGAGGATGTACAAGCTGAAAGCTTCACTGGGCTGGGAATATCCACCTCCAAGATGACTGACTTTGGCAGAAGGCTTCAGTTTCTCACCCCATGGAACTTTTCTCATAGGGCTTCTGGACCGTCCCTATAGAATGGTATTTGTCTTCCTCCAGCATGGGTGACCCAAGAGAGATCAAGGCAATTGCAATGCCATCTAAAACATAGCTTCAGATGTCACACATGGTCATTTCTGCAGTATCTTATCTGTTACAGGGGTCAGACCTATCCAATTGTGTACAGAATTACACAAGAGTGAGAATACCAGGAAGCAGGGGGCATTTGGTGATATCTTAATAGCTTGCTACCAGGGTGGGAACCCGATACTTTATTAGTCATGGGTCAGAAGTCCTGTGTGGGAGGCTTGGTTCTTTTTTCTCTAGGAGACCCTTCTGAATCTATGTAACATGTATCATTTTCACATGGGGCAGGAGTATCAATTCCATCCAGCAGCTCTCAAACTCCCTCTAGGTCCCTACCTACGCAGAATATTCAGTTATGAACTAATTTATCATCACTGTCTCATTTAAAATCTTTCCATTATTTCTTCATTACCTATCTTGTGATTACCTATTGCTGCAAAACAAACTATTCCAAAGTTAGTAGCTTAAACAATAATTTATTATTTTTCTCATGGCTCTGTGAGTTAACTGGGTTTATTTATGTGGTTGGGCCTTGGACATTCACATGCAGATAATGGTCTAGTCCTTGTTTCAGGACTTGAGTCCTGATTATATACATGAAGACACTGGGGTTTGGACTAAATTGAAGAGCAAAACAGTGACCACACATCAATGGAGAAATACATTCTATTCAGGAGACTGCACTGAAGGCCAGTTTTAGAGCAGTTTAGTCAAAGGCAAGAAAAAAAAGAAGGATCAGATCCTAGAGGAAAACAAACCAGATAATCTGAAATCCTTCGAGATGTGTGACCTTGTGAGTTAGCTCAAGTTAAGACCTCAGGGTGGATGGAGATCCTTGGGCCTCGCATTTTATGATCTGAAGTGAGAACAACAGGGGAGAAAGGAATTTCCTAGGAAATCCTACTTAAAGCCCAATGCACCAGGACATCCAAGTTTCCCTTTTTCACACTTCCTTCCTCTTCGCCTTTTCTTTCGCGGATCAACCTTAGTTGCTTAAGGGGAGACTAGAGATATGCATAAGATTTCGTTGTTATTGAAGGAAGGACCAAGAGTTAGGGCGGCGGCAAATGCGGACACCAACGTGAGGACTGGCTCGAGACGGAGTAGTAGGTACGAGAGTAAAATGACCTGAAACCCCAAACTGAACTGCAGGCAGGGGCGGCACGTGTCAAGCTGGGACTGAGCCACAGTGACAGGACGTGTCAGGGACAGCAGGCATCTCCTCAAGGGGCAGGTACTCCGGACACAAAGTGGAGTGAGCAGTGCCCCCAGAACATGGTGAGAAGTGACAGCTCCAGCCCTCAGGGGCACCTGGGATTAGGTGGCTGAACCAGAGTAGGGACCTCGGGGATTCGTGGAGCTGGCGGAAGTGTGGAACTGGGATTCCCAAGAGGACTCCTAGGCTGGGAATTATCTGAGAGGGTATGGGTGTTTTAAGGTCATGCTGTTCCCTTTCCTACCCACGGCATTTCGGCATTTCCCTGGTCTCCAGACAGTCATTCCCATGTCCCCTGTCCCCACCTCAGCCCAGATGGAGGGCTAGTGAAGAGAAAACCAGTGAGGCATATTATTATTAAGGGCTTGGGCTTTCAAATCAGACGGACCCATCTCATGGAGTGTCAGTGGGAATTAAAATAATGCATGAATATATCCTTAAGCATGCTGCCGAGCCCACGTAAACACCCAATACATGCTGGCTAATAATACTATCTTCACTGTCTGGCAGTGCCATAACAAGACGCTCAGTAATTTTTAGCAGAATAACAAAAACACATACATAGGGTCTGCAGAAGGAGGTTATGGAGAAATGACTCCTCAGAATCATTTCCACAGCTTACCCATTTGTTGCAACTATTTGGGTTTATTCTTTAACCTTGAACAACGTTCTCTTGAGGACATCAAGCATGCAATGCTCATGCAGTCTTTGCATTCTCAATATATCCTTAAATGCGATGAAACAGTATTTATTTTAAAAAGGTATTCGGATGTCACTAGTTTAGGAAAGCACTTTACTCATAAATTCAGTGTTATCAGAGAATTCATACACTAATTTGTGCAGGAACTCATCTGATTGTGACTACCATTTATTCAGCACTAATTTTGTGCCTGGCATTGTGCGAAGAGCTCTACATAAATCGATATACATAACATAACCCACATCATTATTACAAAACAGCTAAGGTTACCTTCATTTTTCACACAAGAAAATAAAACTTTGGAGAAGCTACATAACTGAGTCACGGTTCCATAAAAGTAACAGAATGGGGATTAAACCCAAACACCAATGGTATATTTTAGTAACTGTTACCTACTTCTTCTGGAGGGAAGAAGTTTTTTTTTTTTCCCCTAGAAAAAAGCAATAGAGTATTAGCCTTTGCTGCAAGGCCATTAACTCCTACACCAAGAGAGAGGAAATATATTTTCTAAGATGTTCAATTTACCACTGTAATAGACCTGACATTCAGAAGACCTAAGTCCAGAAAACCAGACACGGAAGAGATTGAGCACACCAGGGAAATTCTGTGACCAACAGCTATGTGTGATTATTTGCTAAGCTACATTAACCTAATGGACACTAAGAAAGAGAATGTGTTTAGTGGAGTTACCAGATTCTCTTTATTTACTTAAGATACAAAACCATTAATTCCTTGTTTCTAACAAAGGACTAATATTGTTCTGTTCACCCTGTAAGTCATGCAAATAATGTGAATGCCAAATTCCATTTGATTTAGACAATTGTTTCAATTGCCAATACCTTCCATTATTCCCTTTTATCCTCAAAACTACCCTGTACATTAGGCAGGGCAGGTATTAACTCCACATTACAATGAAGAAATTCAGGAACAGAGAGGAGGCCTGACTTAGTCTGTCACACGGCATGTTAGTGCCAGGTTATGAGAACTGAATTCTATTCCTGAGTTCTTCCTTCTTGATACTAGGCCCCACACTGTTTCATTTGAATTAAAATTCTTCAGGCATGAGTTAAATTCTGAAAAAGATCCATTTAATTGCTCTCTGCCATGATAGGTTTTTGAAAGGTTTCACCTTAGTTGATGGATTCATTAATTTTAGAACATCTTATTTGCTTTCTGCTAATGGAATTTTCAGCAGGTGATTGGTTGGTTACCTTTTCTAAGCCTCATGCAGAGTTTAAATGTCATTCTATACAAAGATATTTACTGCATGGAGTATTGTCTAATTAATTTTTGATTGTAACTAGGAATTGCTGTAAGTCATTCTTGTCTATAGTTGTATCATGAGCTTTAATAATGTCACTGGGATTTCTTGGGTAAGTGCAGGTGCCCACATGTGTGAGTTTAGGTGCACATGTATTCCACTAATTCAGGTTCAGAATGGCGGTTTTGCTTTGTGAAATTAAGAGGTGTTTCAAGATTTTTCCAGGTGGCACCTTTTCCCACAATTGTTCTAACTCTACGTACTATAGGAGCTTAATTGCAGTGTATTCTGGGAAATCCTTCTGCAGTGGGAAGGTCTTGATGATCAGCATGCCTAAAAAGCACAGAGGAAACCTTGAAAAACTCTAAGAGAACAGTCTTCCAAATTCAGGCCAGTTAATCCAAGGGATGCATACAAACAGAAGTCCATCAGATGCAGCTTCTTCCATCCAATGGGATGGATTGAGGGTAAATGTGGAGCCCTGGGAGCTTCAGTGGTTTTAGGTCTCAAAAATCTGTACTGAATTTGGAGGCTCTGAGACAATACAAGGAAATGTCAACAGTCTTGAGGAAAGGTGGTATCATTCATAAATAACAGAATTTCAAAACTTAATTATGGGCCCCTGAACTCAGGTACAAATCGTGACGTGAAGGCTGAAACTCAGGCAGGCTAAATAGTCTAAGATGAGAAATAGTAATTTGTCTCAAGGACAACTTGATGATTTACTCCAAGTTTAGGATCTTTGAGCCTGGAAGCTGGAGGAGTAAATTCAGGTTCCGTATGCTAGTGGACACACCTACTGAAACACAGACTACCTTTGTTAGGATTAGCTGTGTGTCTGAGATGGATGGACCCAGCGTGTAAATGACGCCTTAAATCTGCCAGGTACTCTCCAGTGTCCAGCACTTGAAACAGAGTCTAGCTTCCCTATGAAAACTTATTTGCTCCTTCCTTCTTATTTTCCCCAGCTTATTCCCAGTTAACGTTTAGGCCACAGCTTAAACATCACTTCTTCAGGAAGACCTTTCCCAAAGTCTAGATAAGATTTATCTGTGTTCCATCATATTGACTCTGTGCTTTATTGCATTTGTTTATAACCTAGTTTCCCCTCTAAAGGTTACGGGCTCAGTGAAGGAACAGAATCCAGTTTCCTTATTTATCGCTATACCTCCATCCTTAGCATTGGGTCTGGCCTGAATCTGAGCCAACTGAGACTCATAATTTAAGGGATTTTCCCCAAGGCTGTGTGACTGCAAGGGCTGGAGCTGAGGCTAGACCCCAGGTTTCTTAACTTCTAATCCAGTGGAGTTTCGGTCGAGGTATAGCAGAAAGAATTCTACAGTTAATGAATGGTATTGTAAATATGGAACATCATTTAGCGTGCTTGGACAATCCGTGAACTTGGACTTTATGTCTCTGGTGTCAATTCTCCATTCTTGAGAAATGGGGCTTTTATTATCCTTTCTAGTCCAGAGGTATGATATGAAAATGTAATGAAGCTGATGATATAAAAATGCTTTGAGAAGACTATGATATAACCATGACAGGCATATAGATGATATTAGCATTATTATTTTCAGTGTGCTTTAAGTCTCAAGTTTCCACTTCATTCTTAAGGGGTCAGTTGGACTGGGACTTCATATTTTATATGTATAAGTATTATATACATATAAAACCCTACAAACTGATGTCCAAACAACTCATGAGTCACTAAAGGTCAGCATCAGAACTGAAATTGGCTTCTATTTCCTTTAAAACAATTTTGCCTATATTAAATTTCAGTGCACCTCTTTGTAGTGAACATTTATCCTTTGATATTAAGTGAAAGAGGTGGATGTTCTATCTTAGTAAGGGGAAAGACCAGTAGGAACTTGAATGCTTGGATGCCTTTTCTCTAGCTTCCTAGGGCTCAGCACATCCAGTTGGAGGAAAGTCAAGAATTTGACCTTGCATCCCACCAGCCGCTCATAAGTGAGGTTCTCACCTTGCAGGGAGTGAGCACGACTTAATAAAACTTTCTCCTCTGCCAAGCATCTGACTCACAGTTCAGTGCTACTAATGGGGACTAAACGGTGGTCAGGGACGTTACTTTCAAAAGAAGGCAGCAGGAAAAGCTCCAAGTGTTTGAATTATTTAGCAGAACATGCTTACCTCAGTGTTCTTTTTGGCTTAAGCTCAAGGCAAAAGCAGAGATCCTCGAATCAGGGACTATAACCATCAATCACCCTTCTCTCCACCATAAGCAGTCCCAGTGATACCCTAAAATGGATTTTAATCCTCTCACAGGGGAGTGGTTGGTGGTAAACAAAGTAGTTTTGTCCCACTGGTTGTATACTTTATATACACTTTAAGTAAAATATTAAGGTTTTTTCTTTCACTTACAAACATCAGGAATGCAGCAAGCAAGACAGCCATGGGGCTGCGATTTACCAGCATATTCACTAAACTTTACCCAACAGCAGGTGATTGCAGTGGATGGGTCCTACTTTCTGGGAGGGCGGCCTGATCCACAGGTTTTACCTATAGCCAAGTTTGAAAGAAGAGTAAAGAACTGAGATTTTTGGGTCAGAAATGGGATTAAATTTGAGCCTTCACAGTTTCTGGTTATGTGAGATAAGTAACTTCCCTGCATCTGTTTTATCAGTGATGAAACAGAGACAATATCTCAAGATTCTTCTGAGAGTCAGAGAAACAGTGACTGTCCCAGTGCTGCATGAGGGCAATGACACTGACACAGTTTTTTGGGTCCAATTATCCCAAAGTTCACTTTCTAGTTCACTCTCCTACTGACTGTGTCTCTGAATGCTACTCATGTCACCTAAGCCTTAATTTTTAATCTTTTTCCTCCATGAAATGGTGATGATAACATCTACCATCCAGGCTTCTTTTTAGGATTAGCAGATATTTGCTATTACCTAACAGCTTCTGAATTATGACCCATCTTCAGACTATCTGCCCCACTCTTCCTTCCCAACCCCTGTAGCCCATAGTATCAGATGCTTGTTCTGCCTTTCTGAGGCAGGTGGCTGTCTGTACCATTCCACCATCTAGTCTGACCTCCTCCTGCTGAAGTCTATCCTGGACCAGAATTTGTTTATTCTTTGTCCCAAAATTATAGACTGTTGTTTTTGTGTCTTTAAGATAAAAATTAAGTGACCTTTCAAATTAACTGCTTAGTGAGATGTTATAATACTAGAAAAATAAAAGATCTTTAGGGAGACATTCTTTAAGCAGGAACAGTCTCAAAATGTACTCATTCTATGTACCATGGCGAGTTACCTGGTGAAGATTTTCTTGTGTGTGTGTGTGTGTGTGTGTGTGTGTGTGTGTGTGTGTGTGCGTGTGTGTGTAGTTAGTCAGCTATTTATCAACAGGATGGTTTTCCATGTACCTTCAAGGGGCCACAGGAAATGCTCATGTGATACCTCATTCAACATTTATTTGGCTAATGTATTAGGTCATCATATTCAAATTATACTGATTTGTATGTGGGAATCTCTGAGCCTGTTTGGGGGGATTCAGAACTATAAACTGAATTTCTCTAATTTTGGATTTGAACAAAGTCCCTTTAGGAATCAATATTTGAATTCCAAGTGACTTTTGACTACCCTGCTAATGCAAAGTCTTCTGTAAAATCTCTATCTCACCACACCACCTCAAGAGTTCCTGCAAAATCATGGGATTATATCAAAGTGCTTATAGGTAGGTCTTTGGATACTGCAATTCCAATTTCCAGCATGGTCTCCACTGAAGTCTCCCTCCATGCACTACCACTGACATAGTCTGCAAATGGGCAATGCCACCATGCTCACATGACAGCCATATGCTATCCAGCTGTGGACTATGAAAAAGTGTGTGGGGTGGAGGAGGGCCCTCCACACTTCCTGTTACATCCTGTGAGAAGATTCCCAAAGCAAGGCCAGGGCCCTACCACTCTGGGGCCCCTCATACTTGAGCCCCCCTGTTCCAGTGCATTTTTACAGAACCAACTGCTTCTGTGTCTGCCTAGACACCCGTCTCTCTCTTCAGAGAAGCAGACATGGATCCGAGGGATGGGGCTGGGGCAGGCTTGTATGACGGGCATGACACCATATGCAGTACCACTCCTCCTGGCTCAGGCTTTGTGACGGTCGTACTTGTCTGTCCAGTCCTCTTTCCTTGGTTAATTCTCTTCCAAAAGACTCAGCCTCCAGCAACCAAGTAAGACTCTGACTAAGCATTTCCAGATAGATGCTTAAATACACCTGAACCCAAGTCTAGGCACAGCTTAGGCTCAGTCTGTTATTTGAGGAATAAAGCTGAAACCCAGAATCCAGGATAAGGTTCATGTGCTTACCTTTGTAGAGGAGCGGTGTGAATAGGCGTTAAAATGTGACAGAGCCACTGGAGACAAGGAGGCCAACCATGGCGTGAAAATGTTCTACAGATGACAGAGAATGTACCCAACTATTTTCACAATCTTAACAGCAATGTTTGACTTTGCAAGAGAACAGGTAGCCCCCCTCTTCTGAAGAAGCCTCTCAAGACTTGTCATTAACAAATCAAAGCGAATCCCCGAGTCCCCCCTGGTGCACTGACCAGCACAGAGGGATACAGGAAGGGGGAGTTTTTGCTAACGAGGTAAAACAAACTCAATAAATATATATCAACACAGGGCCCTTTGCTCCCCCCACAAAAGGAGCAGGTAAACTCTGAACACATACATTCTTGAGATGTTTTGGAAGGAACTCAGACCCCCAACAGGTGGACCACCTGCTGGTCACAAGCATGGAGGCCCCAGGTGCAGCTGGAAGACTGATAACTACGAGTCCTGAAATAACCCCCTATTACCTCACCACTGACAACCAGGAGAAAGCGTATGAGTTGATCGCGCATCCTGCCACCCTCACGCATGGCTGCCCCTAAAGACCCCTGCTTGTGACCAAGGGGGAGTTTGGGAACTTATACGTTGGCAGCCCAATTTCCTTACTACCTTCTTTCACTACACCCCAGTGTCAGTGTTGGGCTTGCAGCATGTTGGGCGAGTGGACCCAAGTTTGGCTTTGTTTGGTAACAATATCTGCACCTGAATTCATCATCTGATTATTTTGTCATTGTTTCCTTAGTATATGAATCAAAGAAAAACAGAGTCTGATGGTATTACTAATCCAAACTTACACGTGATGAATCTGAGTCTCTCAGAGGAAAAATGACCCGTCCAAGTGCTCACACTGGTGAGATATAAAGCCTGGTTAGAGTCTAGATAACAGTAATATATGCATCTGGAGGTTAATTTTTATTATAAAAAGTGGAGATGATTTTGATTTTGCAATGTTAGTTTGGGGTAGGAATTCAAAGAGGAGATGTGAGACTGAAGGTTAGGAACAAGGTCACGTGTGAAGTTTCACAGTGGAGGCATTTATTTGAGGTAATCCCCAAATCCACCGTTGCAGGTGACTGAAAGAGCACCAAACAGCAACAGTGAAATGCCAGGACCGGTCAGGGAGGAGGCACAGAAGACAGCAGTGCAGGCAGAAGCCACGTAGACATCTCCCACATCTATGCTCTGCTGTTCATAAATCCACCTGTTCGTGGGTCTCCAGCTACACTGAGACTCTCCAAAGGCAGGGACTGTGCCTTCGCCCTATTAACATGGAACAGTACTGAGTGTGGGGCTGGGTTCAGAGGGCTTCAAAGTGGAGGGTGGGGGGCAAGCTAATGGGCTTCCAGGTCATTCCTTGGTCCCTGGAAACTCTCTAGACTCAACTGTCTGTGACAAGCAAAATAATGTAAATAAATACAAAGGCTGTATGATTTATTACTCCTGCCATGCTACAAAGGAAATCTTCAATTATTACAAAAAAGAAGGAAGCATAAGGGAAAAAAAAGATGTTAGCTTACAGCAAAAGTGTAGAAATACAATGATAAGTTGAAGGTAGACTATTAAACTCTTTAAGCAAGGAAGATGGGAAAATAATCCCATCGCTCATGCTATCAGTATGTGTTCACCTTCAGGCTTCATTCACTTGGCATATTTATTGGCCTTTGAAATTACATTCAACACCTAAATATTTCTTGGCATGGTTATCTCCACTGAGCTTTATTATCAGGGGTTGCTTATTTATCAGCCTGAGTTGCTGCATTTATCTTCATCCTTTGAGAATCAATGATCCTGGAACCAGGAAGAGACATCTCAACAGCGAAGGTGGTCATATCAACAGCGAGGCGGTACGGTCAAAGGCAGAGGGAGTGGGGAATGGATGAGGGCACCAACCAGGAGGAAGTTTTAAAGGGGTTCTTTCCTCGGCAGAATTTCTTTGCCATAGGATTCGTTCACTCTTAGGATTGGAACGTACCCTAAATGTTTTACACTACCGAAAGCTAAGAACCTCCAGTGATGGGAAACTCACTCCCCTGAGCCAAGGGTCTTGGTCTCAACCCCAGCTATTCTGCTGCCCCGCTCGGGTGCATCCATGACAATGGGACACAACGTAATGGGTCCTGGCCCGGGAGGCAGGACATAGGAGGATGACTTTTGGGATGGGATGGCAACTGATACAGGGAGGGTGTGGCAGGGGTTCTGGGGAAGGAAAGCAAGCACTCAGTCTGTAATAGAAAAATGTAATTAATCTCTTCCAAATTTGGGAAGGGGAGGAGGATTTGAGGCAAAATAACCAGGCAGTAGCTCCATTAATTTATTTGCCCTGAAAAAGGGATGTAATTTTCTTTCTCTCTTTTTTTTGGTGTATTATAATGGAGCTTTCCTTACCAATGCTTTTTTTGTTTCCTTGTCCCACAGGCATTTACCAGGCATGAAGAACTCATCGGAGCCCCCAGAGCAAGGAGATTTCCTTATCCTTCTATCTTTCTTTGCTGTTCTAATCTAAAAAGTGAAAAACTGATTTAAAGGGAATACAAAGTTTTAGAAAAAGGAGCTCTGTGTTGAAGTTTTCCTGTCTGCAACCCAAGCCTAATGTTTTAGCACAAGAGATGATGTTGTCCTTGGATTTTTACACAGAAGGCAGGTTTTTGTCATTTGCAGAGTCAGGATCTATTTTTATTTCCAGCTATGCGATTAAGACCAAATTTCTAACCTCAGTTTCATTTTCTGTTTTTGTAAAATGGAATAATGATCAATCACTTACAGAGTAAATGCTTATAAAATCACTGTAAGGAGGTACAAACCTCTATGTCAGTACTGTCTGACAGAAATAAAACACAAGCCACAATATAACATATGTAACTTCAAATTTTTTAGTAACTGCATAAAAAAGTAATACATAAAATACTTTCATTATACATTTTATGTAAAATAATATACCCAAAGTATCATTTCAACATGCAATCAATAAAAATTATTAATGGGATATTTTACAGCTTTCCGCACTAAGTCTCCAAAACCCAGTTTGTATTTTTTACTTACGGCACATCTCAATCCAGACTAGCCACACTGCAATTACTCAACAGAAACACCTGACTAGCGGCTTCAGTATGGGGCAGCAGAGCTCTGTTTAATTATTAATCACGCTTTTTAAAAAAGTTTAATGTATCAGGGCATTACAAAGAGATGAAACATTGTCAATATCAGGTAGATATTTAAAAAGTTTAGAAGAAAAGGAAATTTGCTCTATTTACCCAGTTGATAAATTCTGTGGAAGGATAATTTATGAGTTCATTTGAAAGGGACAGTATTTTAACCCTTTAGCAGCTCTTCATTCCTCAAGGAATGAGTATCTAAGAGCTCTTCCTGCAATTGGGTTTTGAGGGCTAGAAAAGTGAGGGAAAGGACAAATAACCTTAAAACCCGGGAGGAAAGGAAAGCCTAGAGGTGTAATGAAAAGCCAAGAAGGACAGATTAGGAGACCCAGAGAAAAGCTTGCCAACATTCCGGTGCTGATAAGTCTGGGATGTTTTGTACAGAGGCTAGAGGGGACTCTTCCCTGAACACCCAGGAACCTTTGGCTGAATACGGGCTTACTCTCCACGGAATCCGGAGGACAATAACAGCTTAGCCTGTCGGCACATCCTACACCTGAGGATACCTGACAGGCTTGAACTAAGTGCCCTGCCTTACCTGATCCAGGCTTCGTGGGGAGAACCCTGGAGCCCTCCCCTGCACTTGGGTCCTGAGTCAGGCTTTCAGCATCTCTGTCCTCTAGGTACATTTACAGCTGCTTCTGAAGGGACAGTCCCACTTCCCTGAGAGTGGGCGAAAAACACCTACCCAGAATATGGGTTGATGAAAAGTTAAAAACACAAAAAATACTATCAGAGGCAGGTAGCAAAATCCAACCATTTTGTAGGTCATTGAACCAGCCACCCAACATGCAAACAATAGCAGACAGGAATTAACAGGAATAAAGTTTTTTAGAGGAGTCCTGACCCCACCAACCTGAAATTCAGCCGTTATTATTGGACTGATGAGTATAGAAACAAAGACTCAGTTCCTGAATGGATCACCTGGTCTCACTCTTTCCCTGGTTTTCCATCAGCTCTGCCTTTTGCCTACCTGATTGGTTGCAAGCCGCACTTACTTACGGTGATTTAACCCAGAACTGCTTTGTGATATTGTAACAATAACTGGCTGCTGTGTCCCCCAAACGTTTGCTGCTTCTTGCCTTCCCTCTCTCCCTAACAGGAGAGAAAGGTCACTGGGGGTAGGGGGAGGAAGAGCACAGTGATTCTCAGCTGGGGCGATGCCCCCACCGCCCGCAGCAGACAAGGTCTGGAGATGTTTCTGGTCATCACAACTCAAGGAGAGGCGCTACTGACACCTTCTGGAGGAGGTGGCATTGAGAGGAGCCTACAGGTGAGGAGGAGCTAGCCCTCCACAGAGAGGTAGGGAGGGAAGGTTCTCCAAGCTGGGGCGTCAAGAGCACAGCATGTGTGTGCAGGAGGCAATGTCTGTGTGGGGAAGCTGGAGCAGAATATACGAAGCAAAGAGAAGCAACTTGTGTAACTTGCTATTTGGCCCTAAGTCAGTTCTTTCCAGTTCCATCCCAACTGTGCCTATTACGCTTCCCATTGGTTAATCTCATGCTAAATTCTGTGAGGAAAATGGCAGGTATAGGAGGTGTGAATTCTGCTTTAGGGTGCCCTGAACACATGTAGAAAGTCAAAATATAACGTCTGCCCGGTGCTCTGACTGACCAGACGTCAGCCTGGTGCAGTCGCCACCTGGCAGGCTGCAGCCATACAGTCCGTTGCTCCTAACTAGACCTCATCTGAAGACTTTGCCCTTGCTGATCCACAACTTGGAACACACTTCTCCCAGAGTTATGCTAATTCCTTCTCGATCCAAATCTCCCCTCCTCAGCACCCTCTCCCCTACTGTCCCTAGATAATGTGCACCTCCAGCCCCGTCTACTACATGTTGCTGCCTTGTTTTGACCGTGGTCACCACTACCTGGGATTACCTTTGCTTGCTGGCCTGCTCATTTCTCCACTGCCTGGCCCCTACTAGAGTGTGAATCCCCAGAGAGCAGGCCTGGCTTGTCCAGTGTAGCACTGTATCACCAGCATGGACTGTTGTGCCTTGAACCTGCTGACACTCAGTAAATATATGTATTTTTTTAAGGGAAAGCACTCACATAGGAAATAATCAAAGAGTAAATAATCAAATAGTACCACATTTCTTAACACAGTGGAGGGGCCCAATTGGGTCACTGAGATCCCAAGTGTAAAAGGGGGTAATATAAAGGGAGGGGGAAAGCCTTCTTAGGGAATTCCTGGCAGGAGAAATCTAATAATTACAGGGTGTGTAGCAGTTCTTTTATCACTTTCTACCACATAATTGCTCCCTGCCCTAGATCCTGGAAAAAGACAAGGGAAACAACTCTAGATTTGAAATGTAAACTCAGTCCTCTCACGGCATCTTGCCCAGAGACTGCCGGGAAGCCGGGCAGCCGGCCAGCCACTCCCAGCCCCTGCCCCTGGACAGCAAGAAACCAGCTTCCAGGTGGTGAAGAATGGCTTTCAATTTAGATAGATGGCATTTGCCTTTGCTTTTAGGTGAAGGTCTGTTAGGAGAACACAGGTTCTCCCCGCTTGCCAGGTTGACAGCCAGACAGTGGACTGCTCTCAGGCAAAGGAAGCACGTCTGAGTTAATCTGGAAGTGGTGGGCAAGCTCAGGAGAAGTCATGAGGAAGGTGCCGCATATGCGCTCTGCCTGCTAACTAACCCTCGGAGGAAGCAGAATGGTGTGGTGAGAAGGGACCGTTAACACCCAGATAGAATGGGCTGCTACTAATATGCAGGGGCCTGTGGGCATCCCAGCTGGGCAGGGCTCTCGCACGCCCTGTAGCACTGGCACACAGATGTCTGAGGACCACGTCAAAGACGGAACTGCAAAACATCTTGATTCCCACAACCCCAGTGCTTCTAAACCTGTCTTTCCTCCAGTCTTCCTCATCTGCCTGTGACATTGCCATCCACCTAGTTGCCCAGTCCAAAATCTGAGAAGGTCTCGTGATGCCCCTTATGGATCTAGGATCAGCCTACTACTCTCCACCCCAAACACTGTCATCCTGATGCAGACTAACATCACCTTGAACCTGGACTGTAACTGCCAATCAGGTCTTTCACCTTCTATTTATACTTCCTCTCTGTTCCTTACACAAAAGCTGAAAGATCTCTGAATGATTTAGTCCGATCAGCCTGCT
The DNA here is from genome assembly GCA_032199065.1 of Smutsia gigantea. Taxonomy (NCBI): domain Eukaryota; kingdom Metazoa; phylum Chordata; class Mammalia; order Pholidota; family Manidae; genus Smutsia; species Smutsia gigantea. The sequence continues at coordinate 21,845 of JAVSCE010002994.1, forward strand.
CTGCCTATTTCATTCTCACAGTTCTGGTTGTACTTGGGGGGATAAAAAGAGCAAACAGAAACCTACCTGCCTGATTCAGTTTGCTCCTAACCTGAGTCTCATACCGCCTTGCCCCTGATCACCTACCAGCTCAGGCTCATGAAGAAACCATGTCTGTCCCACCCTGGGCTGTGCACCACGTGCTCTTCTCTTGGGCTGGCCTGCCCTCCCCTCCCCTCGCTCTTTGCACGACTTGCTCCTTCTAATCCTTCAGATCTGCACATAAATGTGGCTTACTTGCTGAAGCCCACTTGGGCTTTTCTTCTCTTGTCACCTCTGCCCCCATTTACTCTTTATCACATAACCCTATTTCTTTATCTAATGCTGTTGTGTGAAAGGCTGAGGTGGTACATGCGACCTGCACAGCCTGGCATTCAAAGTGGGGGGTCAGCAGGGTCATGAGCCCTTCACTCTTTCAGCCCCTGTGGAAGACCCCCATCCTCTTATTTTCCTTTTATTAGCTGGGTATGAGGGTGGCTTCACAGTGTAAGGTGAAGCCGTTGGCGGGCACCAGGCAGTCTGAGGTGAGGTGTGAGATCTACAGGGAGGTGCTGTGAGACCAGCTGCCCAGAAGGCCTCTGGGACTTCCCCATGGGATTTATCAGGGGAGCTTGGGAGCAGTCCCTTCTGTTGCTGGGAAGAAACACTTTCTTCAGTTAATTCCTTACCAGGTTTTCAGGAATGAACTTCTGAGGTTGTCTGTTGAACAGTTTTGCTTTTCTTCACAATAGTTAATTATCTTATCTATTTGTATGTTTACTTAAGTGTGGTCAATATCTATCTCTTACCAGAATGTAAGCTCTGTTAGGGTAGCAACTTTGACCAGCCGGTTCACCACTCTATATCTGGCCCATTTCCTGGAACACAATAGGTCCTCAAACAGTATTTGTTAAATGAATTGAGCTAATTAAACAGTGTTGTGTGTGAAATGCCAACCTAAAGCATACCTTTGAAATACAGCTAATATTAGTGGGATTTTAATACAATGTACCTACAATCCTGAGTGTCCCTAGTTCTATTTAGGCGTCTATTCAGGTGAGCTAGCACCCACTGGTGAATGGACAGACAGATCTCTCCAGATATTTCTAGCCTGGAACTAGGGAGACCACTGCCTCATTCTGAAGCTCACAATTCAAGTCTTGCAGTCCAAGATTAACTGAAAGGGAAAAGGATTTTCTGAGTTTAAAATTTTAACAGCAAAGTGTGGAGGTATCGATGATATTTTAGTTTAAGAAATAGCATAAGAGATACAGGATGCAGAATCAAAGCAGATTTTCCAAAACTGAAAAAGGAACTCATTCTCAAGCAAAGACTAAAAGTTACTGTGATATTTGAGCCTGGAGAAGAAATGCAGCATGTATTCCCGTAGGCTTGGCCTGGGCTGTTTCTAGGGGCAGGACGATGAAAACCTCAGCTGGAAAACCCAGAGATGAAACATAACGGGATCATCCGATGTGGTACACGGTACGGAGGCAGTCCTCCATCCCTCTAAGGGGTATGCGTGCAGGTGGGCGAACCTCATGCGGTCCTCATGATGTCCTCAGCCTGTGCTGGCCTACAAGGGTCCCACTGGGGGCTCCTCTGTGTGTCTGTGGGATGGACGCATGTATAATAAGCCAAGGAGGACTGAAGAAGGCCTAGACTTGGGATGTGCCGGTATGTGATGACCTGACAGTGGGAGGCAAACAGCAAATCCAGGACATGGTCACCATAGCAGGAGTCAGGTTAACTATAGAGAGAGCAGGCAAGGCGGCCACGCGACCTGGTCACCGGAAGACGACATCAGTGTCCAGACAAGGTGGGCGGGGCAGATCTGAAGGCAGTGTGTGGGTGAGTAGCCCTTCCCCTGTACTCTATGCACTCATCAATCTTTGCCTATACCAGAGATTTCATGAGAAAGAGGATAAAAAGTGACTTCTTGAGATAATAGAAAAAGCACGGTTAGTTTAAACTTTGACTTACAGTGAGTGAGAAATCAGCTTGGTGTCGTGGTAGCCTACGTACACTACGAGGCGATCTGAGAGGTCAAGGAACAAAAAGATTCATGGAACAAATGTAAATGCTTAAATCAGTCTTCCTTAAATCAGCTGAAACACAATGTGAGAAAGAGCAAAGGGAAGAGATGAGGGAAGTTCACACTTCGGAGAGGCTGTAGATGGGACGGAAGGACCACACTACCGGCATGCTGGGGCTGACAATGTCTGTGTGTCTTGCTTCTCTCTACAGCTTCAGCCAGCACCACTGATGATGTGGTTACAAGGACCGGATTCGAAGTTCATGCAAGAGGCCCGCAAATGGAAGTTGCCCTGGGCCAATGACACACACCTGCTGTATCAAAAAGACCCAGGAAAAGTACATCTGGTCAACAGGTAAGCTTACCAGTTAGCCAAATGAACAGCTGGCTAATATGTCTCATTTGTGTTTCTTGGGCAGAGGACACATAGAATCAGAATGGGAGTCTCCAGGGTGCCATCAAATTAAGGCCTCCTGTATATTAAATGCTCATATATGTTTAATGCCTCTGTCTATTTAGTACTTCATAAGACTCGTATATATTCAGTGTACAACAATCATTGGGTACCCAGTTGTCTCATGACTATTAGGTATTTTTTTGCTCCTTCCATGTCTTCCTATCTATGTTTAATGCACATATGGTGTACTTACTATTTATCAAATTTCACTTAAAATATTTCTATTATCAAAGACAAGTCTTATAAAAATCCATCTTCAATAACAGAAATAGATTATTTTCTAAAAGCAAATGCATCTTTATGTCACTGCAACTAGATTGCCTATTTACCTAGAAGATAAATTTTAAACTAGAAAAAAATGTAAAATCTTTGGGAAATTTAAGCCTTTTTTTTTCTTTTTTTTCCCTGCCATATTGGGAATGAGTGGTCAAGAGTAAGATGAGATTTACAAACAAAAAAAGTGACCAGTTTTTGTACTTGTAAGTTGTAGTTCACAGAATGTCAGCACGACACTTTGCACAGCAGAACAGTGTTTAGTACATCGGTCATTGCGCGCCGCGGTCTCCTTTTCCACTCCCTTTCCTTCTCCACGGGCCCTCACCTCTTCCCACTTGGGCCTCCACCTGCGCTCAGCCCACCGCGTCTGTCCCCTCCCCACACTTCGGCCGTGACTGTGAGTCTCAGCGCCAGGGCTTCCGCAGTTCTGGCTTCACCAACTCTTGCCTGTGTGGGACGGTGGACTGAGGCTCTCTGATTTCACAGGTACAGGTGGCTGCCACCCACACTGTCTGCTTATTGGGCTGCTTCCTCCCAGAATGGGGAAAAGAGAGCATTCTGTAAAGGGAGAAGGTAAGAAACCCCTGAGCTGTTTCCTGTTACTGTTTTGGAGGCGACGAACCAGTACCTGCTCAGAGCCTGCTTATTCTGAAAGGCGCCCCAGCTGCATTTTTGGAAGGGAGGACGGGTGCGAGGCGAGGCGGCCCAAGAAGGGGGAACAGGAGCCTTGAGGCTTCAGTGACAAGGGCTACCTATGTGACCGAGCCAGGGCCGCTGTGGGGTGTCTGCGAATGCAGCCGTGAGCTCGTTAAGTGCAGGTAAGATCACTCCACGTCTTCCAGGCTTCTCAGACACTCCCAGCGTGGTGCGGTCCAGACGCCTAGTGAACACACTGCTGACCCTCTCTGCCTTGATCTTTCCCTACCTTTGTAGTGACTGCCTGGCAGAGCCCTCTCAGCAGCCGCGCAGGGCCACAGGCCCCCCCCAAACACCCTGAACAAGTGTTGACACCTCTGAGGTTCTGCTCACGCTGTTCCTCCGCCCAGAAAGCCTTTCACCCTCTCCTCCTGCCCCTTTTCCCACCGAAGAATTCTCTGCTCCCCACCACTGCCTGGGTGAGCCAGTCATCAGGACCCTCAGCACAGTTTGCCTTAGGAAGTTGAAGAGTGTCTCCCTTTCTAAGGTGAACTGTCTCTGAAGGCAGGAACGGTATGTTAACTCATCTCTGAGTCCTCAGAACTACACCCAGGTCCCTTGCATGTCATACCTGAATTAATTAATTCCATTGATTTAATAATTAAATACAGAGCTGTTGCTGCAAATGGTCCTACCCCATGTCCAGGCCAGGGCTGCTGCCTCCAGGGCCCAGGCTTTACGATGCATCCTGACTCCCTAAGCTTGAAGGGATGACCAATTTTGCTTTCCTGAGTAGAAAATAAGAATCTCACAGTTCCTTGGGTGGTGATGTAGTAGCAGAACATTTATGTCAAAGTCCAAGAAATTGAATGGCACTCAGCCGTGATGGGAGACATGCACAATTAAAGATGTTTATAATTAGCACTTGTGAACACAGTTTAAGATTAAATGGTTATTGAGAGGATGGTCATGAGGTCTGAGGTTTCCTTTTCCTCGCTGGAAATCGATTAGGCATGAGGAGCAAAGTGGGAAAATGATACATTTTCCTAATGTGTTTAATAAAGGCAAAGCCAGAATGAGAGGAAAAAAAGGCAAAGCTCATCTGATTCATGGCTTGGCTGTTGTTTGTAAAGAGATAAATACTTGTCATCAAATGGACAAGTACTTTTTTTCATTTGAGGACTGAAAGAAACTGCCACAGTCCAGTGAATATGGCATTTGAAAATGAAAAACAGAGTTCTCCACTGATAGTTTTTCCTTGACTCTGGAAAGAGGTTTCTTTTTTGCTGGAAAACTTTGGAAATGAAGGAGTTCAGCGTGGAGGAATCCTATTAGCCAGGAGGAAGAGTCCGTAGGATCCTAAAACTGCCTGGCCCCGTCCCTAAAGCACTGCTGCACAGAAGAGGGTGTACCCCCAACCCTGCCTTACAGTCAACGCTAGCTCTGCCGTCCTGCCAGCAGGACTTCATCGAATGTTGAACAGCAAACTCTTCAAGAAGGGAGCCACCTTTGTGACTAATACCTTAATTTCTAAAATTGGAGCCCAACTGGAATGGTTAATAGTCGGTGAGGATGTGGTAAGGCTTAAAGATTACCATAGATTATGATATCTACCTCCCGATCACCCACCAATCATCTCTCGTCCACCTGCCTGTCTATGAGACACTCACTGAGTGACCCAGTGAGCAGAGGGGTCTGTGTGTGTGTGTACTTGGGTTTTGTGCCGGCTCAGCCTTTTCTTACATAAATGCTATTATATGAGAGGCAATATAGAATGCTGTTTGAAAGCATGAGCTTTGCACTCTGTCAGACTTATGTTTGCATCCTGGCTTGGTTTTCTATTAGCTAAGGGAAATTATACTTAGCTCATATTGAGCCAGGCTTAACATTATTTTCAATAAGATAATATTTTAGTAGAGTGCCTGCTTCATAATAAACCTTCAAAACATGTTTCTTATTGTTACTATTGCAAAAAATGTCTCCACCTCTTCAGTATTCTTCAAAGGTTGCCTGACCTTCAAGCACAGGGTTTGGGTGATCAATGTTTCTGCTGTTCTAGTTACAATTTCTCAAATTAGACAAGATGCTAGAATGATGCCTGGACTCCAGCTCCACTCCTTTGCTGCCTGGTGACCTCCCGTAACCTCCTCAGTGGATGTCGGAGGCTGCCACACCAGAGGGCTGTCACTTAAGTTCCCAATCTCTATTCTTCTGAGCTTCTCTGAGAGCAAACTCTACAGAGTATTCCAGATGAATATTCTGAGAAAATCAGGAATGTTTCCAGGAGTATTCAATTCTTTAAAAACATTCCTGGCCTTTGCAGTGACTCTGACTGCTTTGTCCTTGACTATGTAAGTAATAAGTATTCATTAAAAATCATTAGAAAACACAAAAAAGCATAAAGAGCTGAAGGGAAGGTCAGCTGGATCATGGCAGGACCTCACTTTTCCATTAGGCCATCTCAGGGGCTAGCAGGCACCAGGCCCAGGGGTGCTGACGCCGGCTAACCTGGTGCCCACCTGTCTGGGTGCTGGGGGCCACGGCAAGGCCCTGCCGCATCCCCTTCTGGAGAGGTGCATTCGCTTCTGCTGCAGTGGGTGCTGCCCAGCTGTGAAAGCTGCCCCCGGGCAGCGCTTCCCTGCCATCACTTTGGAGACAAGAACAGTGAGAAGTCCTGGAAACTGCAGGACGCACGGGTTTTGTCCTATGCATGTAGGGGCCAATGTTCTGAGTCTGGACCGTGGATGGAATCCTGGCTGCAGAATCAGGCCTGGGCTTAGGGAACAATCCAGCTGTTCATATGGAGCTAGGCTCAGTGCCCAGATGGGTGGCCGAGAAGCAGCCCTCGCTGGGAAATTTCCTGACTCTTAAGACAGAAACACTGAGAAGACTGTTTAGAAAGAGATGATGTAGCTGGACTGCAAGCTAAGTGTGGCCCCTGAGTCTGACTCGGAAGAGACTGAAAGAAATGATCTGGACCTGGGGTCATTCATGCTCTAATGACCAACATTCCTACAGAAGGTTGTGCTTGCAGTCTGATGGCAAAGTTTAGGACAGAAACATTTCTGGACTGCCTTCTGGCCTGCCCGCTCATTTACCATGTGGACTGCAGCCAAAAAAAAAAATGTTCCTCTTGTCTCCCAGACTCAGTTGTAACAACTGCCTTCCTTCTCCATTTTGTGTCACCTCGGCCTCTAACCCATTTGACTTTGCTTTTCTTTTTCAGCCATGTCATGATTCCTCATACCTAGACTTAGAAAGTGGCTTCCAACACCTGGCCACTCAGGACCATACCTCTGTGGTCCTGCCCTGTCATTGGGATGAACCCCTATGGGTACGTGTTACCACACATCCACCTGCCGAGGACCAAACAGGTGAGAACAGGCATGAACTCAGTGCCAACGGGAATGTGGAGAAGGCAGAGGGGCTTGGGGAGCATCATGATGGCCCAGACCCTGGAGGTGAGGAAAACAGAGGAAACCAGGGATTAGCTACTGCGTGGTGAGTGCGTTTCAGGTCTGACTATGGGCCTCTTCCTGTGATAGGCCAGGGAAAGGGGAGTAGCCAGTCCTTGATTTGGACTTTATTTGCAAGAAGAAAGTGGCAACAGGCAGAGATATACTATAGAGTGTGTTAAAGTCTGAATGTTTGCATCCTCTCAAAAAGCTATGCTGAACTCCTAATGCCTGATGATACAGTGGGATTGGGAGCGGCTTGTTTCATGAGGCTGTAACTTCATGAATGAGATTAGTGCCTTTTAAAGGAGGCTCCTGAGAGACCTCTAGCCCCTTCCACCGTGTGAGAACACAGCGAGAAAGTGCCAGCTGTGAGCCAGGAAGAGGGCTTTCATAGAACATGAGCATGCTGGAGCCCGATCTTGCATTTCTCAGACTTCAGAACTGTGAGAAATAAACTTCTATTGTTCATAAGCTATCCAGTCAGCAGTATTTTGTTACAGCAGCCTGAACAGACTAAGACAGGCTGTCATCACATGCAGAGTGTGTGGGTGCCCATTTATTGCTATTGGGATCAGAATAGCAAAAAAGAACAAGAGTTGAGTTGGCTTAAAAAGCGCTAGCCTGGGAATCGGGTGCTTGGGGTGCTGTATGACCTGCGTAAGTCATTTCTCCTTCTCTAGATTTACTAACTTGTTTTTACAACAGAGATTGAACTGGAAGATATTGAGCTACTGCTTTCTGTGTATAAGGGTTTCCTGTATATTACCGCACTTAATTTTCCTGACACCCTCCCTGAAGGTACAGGCATCACATTTTACAGACTTGAGAACTGACCACAGAAAGTTTAAGTGACTCCCTCAGGTGGCTGGGTCAACATCAACATCTGGATTCAGGTCTGTCTGGTCCAGAGCTCAAGCATTTTTCTATGAGTCCCTGTGGATTTCTATCAGCACCAAATAAAATGAGAGAATGGTCTCACACATGCTCACATACTCTGGGGGAGACAAGTAACTACAGAACAGTGTATGTCTTAACAAACAAATGCAAAAAGAGTTATGGTGGGAAGGCGGTAACAGGAGAAGAAGAGAAAATCAGGGAAAGCCAGAGAGAAGAGATAACAACTGAGCTTGGCCTTCAAGGATGAGTAGGATTTTGAAGGCCAGAGCAAGGGAAACTTCCAGGTGACACAAGCAGCGTAAGAAAAGATGCACAAGTCTGGACGCATGCTTCTGTGGTGAAGCAGAGAGTGTCTGCAACACAGGGAGCAGGGGAGAAGGCCTGGGATGAGGGTCCCTGAGATGTAAATTACTCAGCTCAGAGTGGTGGGGCTCCTGCTCCAGTGTCCCGGCCCCTTCGCTGCATAGAGCGCGAATGTCCACCCTGCCCTGCGTACAGAGAACCGTGCACCAAGTACCAGCACAGGTGGGAAAGGCAGGTAGGCAATAAACACAGGAGTCCATTTGCCTGGGACCAGTTCTGCTTCAGCCTGGTTTCTGCCATACTCCACAAGACCCCTGGGCCCTGCCTGCCTTGGTGACGTTCTGACCCTGGGAGAGATGAGCATTGTGGTATCTGTTCTTAACCTGAAAAGGCCTGAGAAAAGCCCAATTCTAATATCTGGGCTTTTTTTCCTACTGTAAAGACCTCTGTAAGGAATAAAAAGTCCGGTGTAACCAGGAGCCTTGGGTGATACTGCTGAGTACTTACTTAATTTACTTACTGCACTTAATTTTCCTGACACCCGATTTCCTGACATCATCGATTAGCTTTGCGACCTTGGGCAAGGCTCTGCCTCCACGGTTTCCAACAGGGTCGTACCTATGTGACCTTCCTCAGATGAACATTTAGGAAATAAAACGAAATAATATGTAGCTTTGAGTCCTATCTGGGGTTGAGATGTCCTTTAAAACTTTTTCTTCTTCACAATTTTGCTGGGGAATAAATCATCAGAGAGTTAAAAAAATTTTTTTTTAATGGGAATGTAAAAGAACTCTAAAAAAATGGCCCAGTTCAGATAGAGGCCTGCACTTCTCGAAAGAGAACACAAGAGGGCATCAGAAGCACATGCTAAGGAGTCGCGGCCCAGGGATTTCCCTCTTGATTTCAACGCTCACTTAGCATTTTGTTCTAAGCTGCTTCACTGACTTTCTCCGGGTAGGGGTTAACATGGGGCAGCCATCAAGGGGCTGCCAGCTTGAGTTCTAGTTCAATTCTGACCTTGTGCAGTAATTCTAATATCTGGGCTTTTTTTTTTTTTCTCCTGTAAAGACCTCTCTTCCTCTCTAGCTTTAAAACCGCAGTCTCTGTTCTTGCATCTGAATCCCTGTCCTGATAAATGACATATCGTAAGACTTGGCTGACAAGGTTCGGTGATCTCCACTGGAGAGGAAAAGGAGAAGAAAGATCCGAGACCGAGAACCAAGTCTGAGCTGCTAGGTCAGGGATAGGGGGGCAGAAAAGCCACAGGACTGAGGGCTGGCATGGTTTGGCAATGGGGCCGAGGCTCCGGGCTGTACAGAAGGCCTTCTTTCCAATGTGGAGAGCCCGGGACATGGCAGCAAATGGCCCCAGCAGCCCCGGTGGGGGAAAGGGGCAAGTTCCTCTGAACTGGGTTCAGGGCAGAGCTGGCTCCGGAGCGGACAGAGCCCGAGCAGAGCGTTCTGCTACCAGTTCCACTGCTGATGGGATCGGGGACACGGGTGGCGTGACGTGAAAACAGTGTCCCTGCCTCTGCTGAGACAGAAGAACCAGGAGGAAAGTGGCACCTCTCAGTGTTGGCAGGACTCCGGGCCTAGACAGATGGTCAGCTAGGGAAACGAGACCACCAAGGGCTCAGGGTCTCCAGGGACGTGAACCCTGGAGTACGAAGGCTGACCTGAGCTAAGAGGCGGTCTGGCCCAGGGCCTGGCACACCGGCTGCAACACCATCTCTCTCGTTTCATGTGGATCGTCCGTGGCTGCTGTTCGTGCTGCCAAGGCAGAGTCTAGGGGTCACAACGGAGACTGTATGAGCCGCAAAGCCTGAGGTACTAATACCTGGCCCTTTACAGAAAAAACGAGCTGATCCCTGGTCTATTGTCTGAGATGTGAGGTGGCCAAGCCGGAAGTAAATGGAGATGAGACCCAGGGGCCGCATGTATTTCATCTCCCTTATGTATTTGGATGTTATGTCTCATAATTCTCCAAGAGTGCTAACTCTGTCCGTCACTGAAGACATCTGGGCTTCGGGCAAGCGAGGGAGGAGGCTGTGCGTGCTTTATCCCTCCCTGCAGACCCCTGCCCTGGAGCTCATGCAGCGTTACTCCTCTTATCATAACGGTGGCCCTATCTGGTATTACTCTCAAGTACCTCAAAGCTAGAGGACAATGGGCAAATCCTTCAGCTACGACTGGTGGAACTGTCTTCTTCAAGGGAAGAATCTGGAGCTAACACCTTTGTCTGCTCCCAAGGGACTCCTCGAGCTCTGATTTACCACGGTGCCAGTCTAAGCTCATCCCCCTTATCTTCTGTTCCTTAATTACCTGGCAAGGAACAGCAGGCCAAAAGCTGCAGTTTGGAGTACTTGCAGTGACATTTGTTCATTCTCCTCGGGACAGGATTCGGGCAATGCCTGGGACACAGCTGAACATAACGACATCACGGCTATCCAAAGGAAGGGCCTAGCCAGAAATGGAGGAGGCAGTTGCGCTGACTTGTCTCCTTGGACCTTTAAACTTCCTTTGGCACACATATTTTTTTAAGCTAATGGTAATTCTTTGTTCTACATTTACTAATGGTTTTATTGATTTACTAGAGACATAGTCTATGAGAGTTACAGTTGGCTGAGGTGAAGCAGAGCCTCTAACACGGGTATCAGCTTAGCCACTCATATCTTTGTATCTGAGGCTGTCAGGTGTCCGGGTGACCTCTCTGACCCTGCACCTTTAAACAGAGTTTGGATAACTGCAGAGGAGATTCTGGGATGGGGCTCTGACACAGACTATCACTACTTCCTACAGACATCCCCAAATTTAAGAGGCTGTGATTCTGTTCCATAGCAAAATAATGCAACCTGTCCCTCAGCCCCTAAATCAGTGAAGTATGCAGACGTAAGAACTCAAAATGAGCAAATCACCAAACCTTGAACCTCGACAGCTCTTGAAATACAGAGCATTCCCTTCGATTTAGCTCAGAGCCAACATTCATTAAGCGCCTTCAGAGGCAATTCACCTACTCAATTTGCTAAAATCGAATACATCAAATGTGCTTCTTTTAACTATTTATTTAGTTGGCTTTTTTCCCCTTTGTTTAAGTATTTAAAGGAGAGTTGAATTAGTCTGTATTCCAACCCCCTACTATTTGTAGCCGAAGACCACAGGGTGAAAAGGTGCACCAGTTTTATAAGAGCATATATTCCAGTACGAAAAACCCATGAATAAATTCTTTATATTTTCAAGAATACTATATTCATTTTTTTTTAATCTTGAAAGAGAAATGCCCACTTCTACTCACTGGTGTCAGACAGGGTCAAAATTGGTGGATGACGGTCCAATTCATAAAGTCCGGATTTTTTACCTTACCCATTTATACCATTCATGACAGGGTTAAGCTCTGTTCTTCTATTATTATAATCATCATCATGTAGTATCTTAGAGGCTCCACGAACCAAACCCCATCAGTCCCCAACTTACAGATGACATAGGGCAGAAAATAGCGGGGGATCAGGGGTCAAACAGACCTGCTTTCAAACTAGGAGGTGGGAGCGCACTGGGGAGAGGATGGGATGGGATTTAAGGAGACAGCGCGGGATGTGATGTGTGGGGAGGGGTGCTGGGTTGGAGCAGAGGAGACAGTGAGCCGCTGGAGCAAGGAGGAGGAGGGGGAACCTAGAACTTTCTAGAGAAGAGCTTCAGTTAGTAAGCTGGTGACTGCTCACAGCAGTGGTCTGGGGTGCCCTCTTCTGGAGGCCCAGATCCCCACCGTCTTTTGAGGGCTGGGTGTGAGTGGATTGGGGCTGAAGCTGCCTGGCTTCTTTAGATACTGGGGATGTAGGACCACCTTGGGGAAGGTTAGGTGGGGGTGCACGTTATGGGGAAACTTCTGAGGTGTGCAGTGGGTCACGTGGCGAGCCTGCAGGTGCTTGCCTTCCTGTAGCGGTCAGGGCTGGACCAGCCAGTCATCACCGGGAAGTCCTTTACAGGCTGCTGTGCTAAGGGGAAGGCTTGGACTTGTGAAGAGGCACATGAGGAGAGTCTCCCTTGGGGTTGGCCAAGGAGGGTTTCCTCTTAGACTGAATCACAACTCGGTTTTATCTTCCATAAAAAGGGAAGATTAATAGTAATGGGCTTATAGGTTTTGTTAAAGGGAGTACTTAAACACATAAAATCATGACCATGGACATATTGTGAATGTGTCAATTTTTTTAAAACTCATTATTAAGTGAGGGAACCAGGAAGATATTACAAAACATTTAAAGAACTCAAAAAGGGGAGCGGTTAATAGATTAAGGATACTGAAATGAATTTGTGAACAATTGCAAAGCTGGTACATTTACAAATGATTTAGGGGAGAGGTCGGTCTCAACAGAATTTTTTTGGCATGTCTCTAGACAAGAATTATTTCCATTACTGTCAGTTATCTAAAATTTCATGCAATTGTAGAAGAGTTCCAAAGGCAAAGAAGGAGCAGACCCTTCTTAGGATCAGATTCAGAATGAGAGCTGGGAGGTTGCTCCTCCTTTTCATTAAAGCACAAAACTGCCCCTGGAGTGGGCTCTGAGGATCAAGAGTTCTTGCAGGGGGGCACTTCGATTAAGGGAGACTTTGACCAAAAGATCTGCTGTCTTGCGAGTAAACTGGAAGTGTGCCCAGGGGTGTCCCCTGGTCAAAGAAGTAGGTACTGGGGATTGGGGGCAGTAAGCTGTAACAGCAATGCTTTAACACATGCTAAACACTCATTAAGTGTCAAGCGCTCTTGTAAACTCTATGCCCTTCTTTCCACTTAATTTTCCTAACCATCTTATCAGAGAGGAGTTATTGACATACCACTTCCCAGGTAGGAGAACTGATGTGGGTAGAGGTGGAGCGCAGCAGACTGACATCTTAGGGGCAGGGGTGTTGTAAAAGTAGTTGAAAACTGCACCTCCCAGAGGGGGACCGTGATGGCTAAGGCCTGTGTGCACACGGCCAAGGCCCCAGGGGGCGCTGAGCCTCTGGCAAGAGCAGATGAGAGTGCCCTTGACTGGAGTAGAAAGACCCGGAGAACAGAGAAGTAGGGGAAGAGGGGTTCTCGGAGGAACGCAGATGGGAGAGGTTGGGGGCAGCATCAAAGGGCTTCTAGGGTGTGACCACAGAGTGTAAGTTGGGGCGGTGGTCAGCGAGGGGAGCAAGAGCTTGGATGCCGAACCCCCGTCCCTCTGGCCAGAAGGCCCAGAAAGGACGCCGCCGGCCATGGACCCGGCTGTTTTCCCGGGTGTCGGACAGACCCCGGTGGGCAGGGGCGGCCCAGAGCTCAGAAAGGGGGGTGATCAGGGACCATGAGGCACAGAGAAGGGCGTGGGTCCCGGCGGTGCTCCTGGTGGGGATCAGAGCCCCCGCCTGCGGCCGGGCGGGCCGGGGAAGCTCGTGCGGGCATGGAGGCGGGTGCAGTGCACACGGGTCCTCGTGCCTCCAGGGACATGCATGTGGGCACTCCTGGCGGGAGGCAGAGCTGTCCGAGGCGTGTCTGGGTGGGCCCCAGGACAAGCGACCACACCGGGAGGCGGGCAGGCGCAGGGCTGTGGCCCAGAGGAGAGTCCGCACACGTGGATGTTTGACAGTCATCAAGGGCATCTTCTTAGTAAGATGGGGAATGCAGTGGCAGATGGGGAAGCTAGGCGGAAAATAGAAAGTGGGGAAACCACATCTACCTTGGGTCCTGCAAGGTAGATGCTTCATGAAGCTGAAAAGGAGGAGTCCGTGGTGTGGGGCTGGGGAGCAGAATACAAGCTGAGGGTTAGAGAAACAGCGGGGTAGCCTCTTAGGGAGCGGAGAGATGGAAGCAGAATTAGTGAACTGCTTAGAGCCTTGGAAGGGTCGTTTTAGGAGGCCCAGAGCCCCGGACACCGGACTGCGGATCACAGGGCTCCCTCCAACGGCCGTTTGGAAGAGCACAGACATTCCTAATCACACACAAAAGGCAAACACTTGGAAAAGATAGAGATGGACGGTGGGACAGAGAAAAGCAGAGCAAATACAGGGTGTGAGAGATGGAGAGGAAGGAGCCAAGAGAAAAGTATTCTGGTAGGAAAAGGAGGGAGAAACTTGCAGAGGCTGGGTGCTCTGACGTGGATCCCTGCGGGGCAGGGACCAGCCTGCCTTCTTGCCAAGTCTGACAGCCTGGGGGACTGGGCTAATCAGAGAGCAAGGGTCAGCCCGCCCCCAATCACCTAGCACTGCAGGGACATGCTGTCAGGCCTGTTCCACGGTTGTAACTGCCACACACCACACAGAATGCATACTGCTGAAAATGAATCAGAAATTTAAGAAAACAAAATTAAGTGGACTTCATTCATTCTGAAAAATGGCCAAATACTTAGAGTTGCAAAAATCAGCACATTCCCAAACTTCACTGGACATACCAAATTGTAGCATCAGTAAAACAACTCAGTGGGGACATTACTTTCTGACCAAAGCAACATTTTAACTGAACTGTGGTTGTTAACCCTTCAGTAAATTACAGAGTTTGCAAAGAGAACACAGTCCTGAGATGAGAAGGAAACCCCAAGAGGAGAGCCGAGCCCTGGGAGGAAGACCAAGGCGGCTAGCCTCCTCCTCCTGCTGTTGATCTGGCAATCATCTGCCTTCCTCTGTTCCCTTTGGGTCTCAATGGCAAGGAGCTCTAGGCTGTTTCTCACTGCAGCCCCCCGAGGCCCATGTGAAAACGACTTGAGCTCACAGCATCATTGTCCACAACTGTTTCACCAGGGCCCTTCAGGGAGATGGGATGGGTTCTAAAGCTTGGTATCACACACAGAAAAATTGAAGAGTGTGGATTAAGTGACTTTCTTAAGGAGAAAAAAATTACCAGTGATGTTCTGTGGGCTAGACCTCTAATTCTTCTGAATTTTAGTCCACTTTCCTTTTTCCTGCCCTCCCTGCAGAACCTGGAAGCATAGAGGTACACTCCACTGAAGTGAGGCTGTATTGTACTGGGCCACCTGAGGCGTCTCAATTTCTTTGTCTCCTCTCTCTTTCTCTCTCACTGTTTCTGCAAATTTCAAGTAAGTGGCAATCCTTCTTGGATGCTTTTAGTGTCAGCTTAACATCCTGGCCCTTGTCATTTTAATTCTTTCAACGGTTCACGTCATTTATTTACCCTTTAGCTTTTAAAGCATGAGAGTCTGTTTTTTTCACAAACTCGGGGCTGAAGTCAGAATACAAACGAGGGGGATGAATGTATAAACTAACCTAAGTAAGGTGTAACACTTGAATCAGTAAGGGAGTTAAAAATACGGACAGGTGTCCTGGAGAGCAGCTTAATTTGTCTGGGAGGTATGACAGTGACATTTTTAATTGGATTTCGAAGAGTGAGTGTAACAAATAGAGCTAAAGTATTGATGCTGATCACTTCTCAGGAAAGGGAACAGCACAGAAAAGTAAAGACATACGTAGTTAGTACAAATAATGGGATGTATTTCATTAGAGCCTGAACTATGAGGGTGGGAGAGAGGGCAGGAAGTGGTGGGCGTACAATGTTGAAAAGATACATGTGGCTTTGTGTGTCAGGTCAAACAGTTTTTATTTTGTTCTGTAAGGCAGGGGAACCAATAGTTAAGAGGACACAATTAGTTATGCTTATTTATTTCTTTTATAAAATCTTAAAGACACTATGAAAAATGGATTTGGGGATGAGGTAGAGTGGGAACTGTCAGTTGGGAGACCACTGGGGACGCTGCTCCAATAGTTTTGATAGAGTGGCTGAAAGCTTTAATTAGCACTGTGGGAGGCAGTATCATTCAGTGGCTAAGAAAATGTTTTTTTTTTGTCAGATAAACTCCAGGTTGGAATTCTAGTACTGTATGATTTGAGGCAACTTAGTTAACTTCTTTTATCCTGGATTTTTGTTTTATAAGATGAAGTTAATAATAGTTTGGAAGATTCAACTAAATCTTATATGTATATGAAGTGGTCAGCATAGTGCTTGGCATGTGGTGAGAACCTCCATTGCTTGGGTGTGTGGAGTTGTGAAAAGGACGTGAAGAACAGGAGAAGTTGGAAACATAGTGTCTGTTCATGGTACCATCACTTACTGGTTTCTTGGCAATACAGAGGCTGATTCTAGAGACATGTTAGATGACACCTGCCTGGAAAAGGTGGGGAGAGAGTAAGAGAAAGAAGGAAGTAGAGAAACTCTGAGGTTTAGCTAATAGGTGGTGATTGATGGTAATCTCATTAGCCAGATGGGAGATTTAGGAGCAAGAGCCACTGGGGGTTGGAGAGTTTGATTTTAGCTTTGAAACTGAGTTGCATGCAAAATATACAGATGAATTTGTTTCAGAGCCAGATGATCAGCTGTGTTTTTGGTGTTAGCTGTCTGGGAATGATAATGAAATTAGGGTCAGTATCCATGTCAAGGAGACAAGAAGCTGAGGATAGAATGTTGAGGCTACCAATATACTTAAGGAATGAATAGACTAAAAGGGACAAGATATATCTGTTAATAATGAACTCTTTGGGAAACAGGAAAGGAATAACCAGAGAGGATCATGAGAATGAGAGGAGCTACTTTTTGGAGGAAGCATCCACTATGCCTGTATTCTGACTGTGCTGAAAAGGTGGACAAGACAATGACTGGGCTCAAAATGAAGACATCTTTGGGGCCCTTTTAAGATTGCTTTCTGTAAATTTAGGAGTAAATCTGGGACAAATAAATGTAAGCATTTAGGAGGGAGGAATAGACATCTTTCTCAAGAAGCTCACTTGTGTAGGGAATAAAGATATACCTCCAAATTCAGGATTAGGTAGGTTTAAGGTAGGTTTCCTTTGTTTTAGCTTTACCTTTTATTTCCCCAGATGTCCTGATGTATATTGAAAAATAAAAATCATATAATTTTAAGATGTACAACATGCTATTTTAATATATGTGTATATTGTGAAAGATTACCACAATCAAGCTAATTAGCATATCTATCACCTCACATGGTTAAGATTTTTTATATTTGTGGTGAGAACACTTAAGATCAAACTCTCTTAGCAAATTTTAAATATACAACACAGTATTAACTATTGTCACCATCCTGTGCATTAGCTCTCTAGAACTCATTCATCCTGCATTGTTTTTGTATGTTGACTTTATATTCTGCGAATTTATTGATTTTATTTATTAGCTCTAATACTTTTGTTTTTGTTGTGTCTTTAAAGTGTTCTACACATATGATAATGTCATCTGAAAACAGCTAATTTTACTTCTTCCTTTTGATTTGGATTCCTCTTATTTCTTTTCTTGTCTAATTGCTCTAGCTAGAACTTCCAGTACTGTGTTGAATTGAAGTGGTGACAGTGGGAAACCTTGCCTTATACTATATCTTGGAGGGCTTTCAGATTTTCCTCATTGATTATTATATTAGTTGTAGGATTTGTATATATTGCCTTTTTTGTGTTGAGGTAAGTTCCTTCTATAACTATTTTGTTGACAGTTTTAATCATGAATGGCTGTTTGTCAAATACTTTTCTACATCTGTTGAGATGATCATGTGTTATTTTTCTTTCTAATGTGTGGTCACACTGATACCAAAGGCAGACACAGACACCACAAGGAAACTACAGGCCAACAGTATCTTGATGAACACAGATACAAAAATATTTAATAAAATACTAGCAAATCAATTTTCACAGCACATTAAAATAATCATACACCATGATTAAGTGGCATTTGTCTCTGGGATGCTAATACAGTTCAACATAGTTGAACCAATCAGTGTGACACACCACATCATTAACAAAATGACAGCTTTACCATTTACACTGATAGTCTTGTAAGAAATAGTTGGGAAGGGTTAGAAAAAGGAACAAGTGACTATAGGAGGGGACCAATTCTAGAACAGAATTTGAAGTGTGACCTCAGGCAGATTTAGATAGTATATAATCACTGACACAGTTTAGATATATGTATATGCAAAGAGGAGAAAGATTGACCAGGAGCATTTATTTTAATGTCATTGTCAAAATGCTGCCTTGGAGTCCCATCCTCTGATTCTTATATCTGTTTTCATCTACGTTCTTCCACACAGTAGCTATATGATCTGGAGCAGTTAGTTAAACCTTAAGTTTCCTCTGTCTACCTCCTAGCGTTGTGAGGAGTATTAAGTGAATTAACACATGTAATTTAATTAAGATTGAGCCTAACCACAGTAAACCTTCAATACACTTTAGATGCCATTGGAAGCACTGGTGCTAATATCGGAGACAAGGTCATTTGCTGAGAGTTTCTGAAAGAAACAAGAAGAAAAAGGTAAAATTTTGGAACAATGCTACTGAGAACAGAAGAACAAGCCCTCTAGGGATGAGTGAAAGATTGTCAGAAGCTGTATATCCATCTGAACCAGCTCTTGGATACCCCATGTTTCCTGGCCTTAATTTCTCAAATATCTAAAGTATCTATCCAATAAAGAGATGGTATTGCAGTAGTGAGTCCTCCCTCCAATGAAATATTTAAATATACTCTATGTTGGACAAGTTCAGTTCATTCTATTAATTTTCTGAAAATAGTTCTGCTGATTTCCAGTTATTCGTTACTCCCAGTTGCACACAGTATTAATTCACTGCCCCTTGCTATTTAATCATTTTAACATTGCCACTTTTCTGCATGCTTTTTCTCAGTGCCCACATATCATTAATGACATGGACATGGAATCCAGAGGGTGATTTTCATTTTCATAAGCAGTGCCTACAGTCGTAAAACATTGCTGGCATAAATTTAATTTACAAATACTTCAGAAATTCCCCAGTCCACAGAGTGGCTGCCTTTTTCTTTTTAATTTCATCTAACTAGATGTATAGACAGTCCATAAATCTGACAAACTACACAAAATGAAATATTCATTAGAAACCCAAGTAGTGTGCCAAATCTTGGTTCTTGGCCATACGGTCTAAGATCTCTAACTTCTTTAGCATTTTAACATTTATGTACATTATAATATTCTGTCCAAAGAAATAATATCAATCTATTTCTAAATTAAGTTTAAAAATAAATAGAAAGCTATCAACCTCACTCTTGGCTTCTAGCCCGGCAGAGGAAGCAATAGCCCAGCAGACTTAAAGCTGATTGGCTGAGCAATGGTTCAAAGGGCTGTTACAACAACTAATTGTCTAACGTACCCCAGAGCTCTGGTCCCTAGAGAAGGCCAGCAGGAATGGGGAGTCCAGGAGCAGGTTCTCTGAATAGTGTCTATTATTCTTTCTTATAATAAGAAAGCAGTACACATTTACTGACCTGGACAGTTGAATTAATCTGAAAACAGGAATGAAAAACTACTAGAAAAATGTTACAATAACAACATAATAATAAGGAATTACCAAAGACTAAAAAGTCATTAAATAAATGCATTTATTAAAAACAAATAAAACAATGAATTTAATGTGATTAGTTGGCTATGTTTTACATGCCTTTGAATGCCTGTTCTCTTCCTCCTCAGAAATGGAGGAGTGACTTGGTCAGTTAGGAAAACTATTGTCTGATCAATGCCATACTTGACCCGTCACTCTTGACCTATTCCTTGTATAGTTGGTATTATGGGGGGGGGGTCTAGACATGTTTCCAGAGATCACCTATGTTCACATGCCAGTTGCCGAATTTCTACAAGGTGGAGGGCCTCTCAAGTCAAGCTGGCTTATGAAATAAAGGGAATGTATTATTAGCTAACATAACTAAAAATGAGTTATATAATAGGGCCCCAGGGCAGTTTATCTGAGGCACTAGCTCCTTTCTCCTGTGATGTACTCAGCTCCATCATTTCTCTGTGGTTGTTGGCTTATTTCTCAGATTTGTTTCCATCATGCTTCAAAATTATGCAGCTGTTCCAAATCCTACGTGTGTTTCCTGAAATGTCCAACTGAACAGTGGGTACCATTGACTTGATTTCCCAGGAGTCTTGAAATTTATATTGTTTCTACCTGTTTAGACTCTTTGTGCCACCTGCGAACCACTTATAGGAAGCACAAGGAAGGACTGGGGGGGACTGGCTGAGCCGAAGTTGAGGGCTCTATTCTAGAAGGTGAGAATGGAATAAAATTCCTTGAAACAACATGGATCAGGCAGGGATATCAGGCTGTCACCTTCTCTTTTCTATTTGTCATTTGTACCCTGGAGAAATAATGCCATTTGTCCGATAAATTTCTAACATCTTGCATATGGCTGGTTACATCCCCAAGGTGTTATTTAACAGGTTCTCCAGTTCTCTGTGACTCCGTCATGGGGGCAAAGGAGAGGGAGGGAACATATCTTGACTCAAGTGCCACAGGCACTAATTTTTTTCTCTGAGACTAAGTACATTTTATTAAATAAATATTTCTTATTTGCTACATGCTCTTAGGACACTTTTCAGACACTAAATTAAAAAAAAATAAGTTTCACCAGTGATGGTTGTTTTGCCGGAGACAAGGGCTCCTCCCACCTCCTTTGTGGAAGTATAACTCTAGCTAATGATGGACATATTTGGACTAATTTTATGATATATGTTTGTCCCAGCAGTGTCTTATTTTGGACTTTTAAAAAGTTTTGTTTCTTATTTGACTATTTTCTCTCAATTTTCCTGGGATGTATATAGTGAATTTCTATTTTAGTAGTTACCCTTGACATTTTACCATATAAGTTTAGCTTTAAAAAGGGTAAAGTTAAACTACTGGTTCTCAACCGGAGGTGATTTTTCTCCTCAGGGGATATTTGACAATGTCTGGAAACACTTTCCACGTTACGGTAGGGGGGAGGGGGTGCCACTTGCATTCAGCAGACAGAGGACAGGGATGCTGCTAAAACATCCCACAACACACAGGACAACTCCTCACAAGTGCACTTCCTTCCCCATCATTCATATCCCTGTGACCCCTAGTTACTGTTATTATGCTTTGACACTTTCCCTATGTTTTGTGAAAGTAGCCACGCTACAGATATTGCATCTTTTCCAGGCTTTAGTTGTGCAGTAGTGAGAGGGTTACTTAGAACAGCTGGTCAGCCATAACACCAGAGTGGAAGTTTCCTTGTGCCATGAAGGCCATACGAACGAATGCTTAATAAAAGGTAGCCCATGGCTTCTCTCAAACGAGAAGTTCACATGACAGGTTAAGGAAGGGATGAGTGTCATCATTTTGCAAACTGCACTTTTCCAATACAGTTGCTGTTGCCTAATGGTCAGCACCATGAAACTCTGGAGGATTTCAAGGTAACATGCTGGTGTTTTCTGGGAGAAGTCAAGTGGTGAAATGGACCTGTTTTACTGTGTTGCCTTCATGATTTCCTTGTCTTTGCAGCCATATTTGTAGTTCAGATTCTTTGGGATAAAATTGCTTCCAATTGTTTTAGACACTGATGGATCAACTTTATAAAACACCAGTGCATAATAGCAGAACAGGTGCTTGATCCTTCCCTATTAGGGCGCCTCTTGCCGAGGGATGGGTAGTCAAGGCTGTCACTAGGTGCTGTGCAGAGCTGTCAGGTGTAATAGCTCATCCTTGACTTCCTTTGTTTTGGGAACCCATTGCTGTCAGAGTTGGAATAAGTAATTTGAACACTTGCATTACAGCCGGCAGAAATGGAATCAATACACGCCAAGATTAACTTCAGTGATTAATTCCAGAATCAATGAACCAAATGATTATCACTTCTGTCAGCTGAAGTTCCTGGGATGTAAAACTGTGATTAAAGAGGTGGGTTAATTTTCATCGGCTGGCTTCTGCAGCAGTCATATCTGAAGACACTCTTTTTTACTTCCCTTGCTTTGCAATTGCTTCAGAGAGACCTGCATGCTGCAGCCAGTTTCTGTGTTATACGTGGGATGCTCAGAAGCCAGATTTGACACCGATGAGAGGCAAAGTCAACTTAGTCTGGGCTGCTGAATCTCTAAGGATAATGCCAAGCTGGTGAGACTTCTAACTTTTAAATCAGAGTGATCATTCTGACTCTGTGTTATGAGTAAGTAGGTGTTCACTGTTTTTCAAAAGAGCAGAGGAGGCTGGAGGACAGGCTGAAAATATAACAGCCTAACTAAAGGCTCTGGCTATCAGTCTGAACGGGGGCTTAGAGACACTTCAATTGTGGTGTTTCCCAGTGGAGACCCCAAGCAGGATGTACCTATGACTAGTAGCAGGATTGATGGATTAGCATGTGCTAGGCAATGCTCAGTGTTCCATGTGCTGTATTTCATTAAAGATCACAGCAACTCTCTGTGGTTGGTGCTGCAAATATCCTCACTTTCCAGAAAAGAAAACTATGCCTTAGTGTGGGGAAAATTGAAGTCCGGAAGGTCAGCATCCTCAACTGACCCTAAACTACTTGATGATGTAACTGGCCTGCTGCTAGGCTACTACTTCCACACCCACAGGCAATTAGCTATTATTGACTGAGTCACTATACAAAGAGCTCTGCCCAGCACTCCGGGTAGAGGCAGAGACAAAGACTGTTGGATGCAGACATAATTCTAGTGCTTGACCTGTTGCTGGGAGAACAAACCTGGGTAATAAACCCTTTTACTCCAAGAACATTCCACTGTCATTCCTCGGTCTCACCAAATCCATAGTGAACTTGCCCTGGGCTGATATTCATTGATAAACAAATTGGTAATGTTGGCAGGATTCATTTTAGACTGAAGAATGGAACAGGCTACCACCATGGGAGGTGTGCTTCAGCGGACTGCCCCTATGAATGGGGAGACATTCGAGTGTCCCTCAGTGGGCATGTGGCCTGAGGTGGCTTGTCTCCTAGAGGGCTGGGCCCCACCCCAGGACTGGAGGTAGGTGGAGGTGACACCTGAGTTGGTAGAGGTGGCCCTAGGTATAATAAAGTGGTCCTTTGAGACAGAAAAGGTAAAGGGTGTAGCAGAGGAGGCACTCGGGAGAGGGGAGGGAAAGGTGCCATCGGTCCCGGAAATGGAGGAGCTGGGGAAGGATGAAGGGGTGATGCCGGAGGCACCAACATCTCCTTTATTGAAAGCACACCCAGTGGTTGTAAAGAAAATGAAGACACAGCAACCAAGGGTTCCTCCGGGAGAGGTGCAGTCCCCTCCCCAGGTCGTGGAGCCCTCTATGATCTGCCCCGTACTCAGGTTGAGCTGGTGGATTTGGGCTCCCGGTTTCAGCAGAAGCCCTCAGAGCCATATCGCCTCCTGCATCTTTGGGATTCAGGGGTGGATGGAATTGTTCTGTCTGGATCAGCTAGAAAGCTGGCTTCCCTGAGAGTTCATCCTGCCTTGAGGCAGCAATTGCAAAATGCACATCGGACCAGCGGGTGACCAAAAGAGGCCTGGTGTCTCTTTGCAGCCTGTGGCTGACCACAGTTAATTGAGAGTGATCAAGGCACCCACTTTACTGGACATGCACTATAAGAATGGGTGCAACAGTTAGGAATCAAATGTAAGTTTCATGTGCTCTACAATCCTAACGTGGCAGGCATGATAGAGAGGCACAATGGTTTGTTGAAATCTGGCTTGACATCAGACACCAGTAGTCTATGGGGATAGTTGTCTGCTTATGAACAGTGCTATGGCATTTGAATGAGAAGCCCCAAAAGGGAGCACTGTGCCCTGTAGACATGCTAACACATACTGTGCCTTCACTATACAACCGCAAGTACAAACAAAGAAGGTATTGTTGAAGCTGAGGAGTATGGCCACCAGAATAATATCTTGCTGCCAGCACCAACTACACTAAACCCTGGGGACTCTATTGAGTGGATGTGGCCTTCAGCATTTTGACACATGGACCAGCGATGGCTGGCTGGCCCTCCCTACACCTTGGGGACAAGGCCTGGAAGCTGGCCTCCTATGTATTCCTGGAGTAACAGCAGAGTGGTCCAAAGATCACAGTAATATATCCTAAACAGCCAGAGGTAGGAACATCTTACTGGGGAGCTTTGTTTTATCATTATGGCCAGTGCATGCACCTCCAGTAGCACTATATATAGACCCCTCAGTACCTCCATGGGGAGAGGGGGAAAGGTATGGTATACTAGACCTGGATGGGACCCCCTTCCTGGCACAGCCCTATCACAAGACCACTTTCTTGCATGCATTCTACCTGATGGGCAAGATTTGTCTATGTTGGTGTCATTAAAATATTTGTCTTATTGCCCTTAAGGTCTTTGTGGATTGGGCACACATCCTAGCAAAAAATTGCTACTCACTGGAGTGCATGGAGCTCCCTATCAGTATCACTACTAAGTGTGAGTCATGAACTCATCTCACTAGAACTGGTTTTGAATATGGCTGGAATAACCTCCTCAGACTTAAGGATTATTATAATTTTTGTTACCTGTATCAAAAATTCATTGTATCATAATTTTTGTTATTATCTGTATGTCATTATCCTATGTTGCTGTTGTGGAACCTGGTTACAATTCTCCAGCTTTCTTGCACAAGGACCATCGTGGAAGATTGAAACGTGTAGATTGTGAGGCAGGAATCCTGGAGGAGTGGAGTATGGGGAAAATGGAAGTTCCTATGGCCAGGATCCTCACTGAACCTAAACCACTTGATGATGTAACTGGCCTGCTGCTGGGCTACTGCTCCCACACCCATAGGCAATTAGCTATTATTGACTGAGTCACTATATAAAGAGCTCTGCCCAGTGCTCTGAGTGGAGGCAGAGACAAAAGAGGATTACAGACATGTAGACTGCTGGATGCAAATGTAATTCTAATGCTCAACCTATAGCCGGGAGAACAGAGCCAGGTACTAAACCCTTTTACCCCAAGAACGTTCCACTGTCATTCCTCGGTCTCACTGAATCCATAATGAACTTAGGGCTAATACCTGTTGGCACGATACTTAGTCACTTAAGTAACTTTCCCAAGGATACACACCTGTCTGTCTGAACCCAGATCTAGCTGATTCTGGGCTCTCGGAGCTCACCTGCTCAGCTGAGATCATCCTGTCTGGATAAGGAGAAATGGTTCTAAAAGGGTTGAATTGCATGCCCCTAAAGAGATACATTAATGTCTTAACTCCCAGTACCTAAGAATGTGAGCTTATCTGGAAACAGGTCATTGCAGAAATAAGTAGTTAAGATGAGGTCATACGGGACTAAGGTGGGCCCCTAATCAATGTGAATGGTGTCCTTGCAAAAAGTTATCCATGTGGAAACAGACACAGGGAGAATGCTATGTGAAGTGAAGATTGGAGTGATGCGTTCTTAAGCCAAGGAACACCAAAGATTGCCACAAACCACTAAGCTTAAAAAAGAATTTGGCTCTATCAAAAATTTGATTTTAGACTCTGAGCTCTCATAACTGTAAAACAATAAATACCTGTTTGTTTAAGCCACCAAGTTGGTGGCACTTTGTGATAGAAACCCCGGGGAACTCTTGGGCTAAGTACACATGTATGTATATGTATGTATGTGCTATTGAAATATCTATTCAAACAAGCAAGCCACACATAATCCTTAAAGCCTGCTCTGTACAGAGCACAATGTCAAGTGTGATGGGAAAGCCAGATATCTTAAACTTGGCCCATGTGCCTGGCTAACATAATGCTTATGATTTACTATTGCCAGGCAGTATCTGGGGTGAAGAGTCCATGTCATGAATTGGGCTCCACCTCGGGGGTCAGATCTGCCTTAGTATGAGGCCCTACCTTCTCTGAACTTTGTCATCTTGGGGAAATGACTTAGCTTGTCCTTTGTCTCTCAGTTCCCTGTCTAATATGGGGATGATGACATAAAGATGTTGTTGTATCAGTTAAGGAAAGGTGTTTAGTACAGAACAACAGGTGTTCTATAGATAGGATGCATGACTTTGTGATAACTGTGCAAGGTGGGGACTGTTATCTCCCTTTTATTAGAGGGCTAAGAGTGACTTTCCCAGACAGTAAGATGGCAGAAGGGTGTGCAAACCTGGTGTACAGCTCTCCAAAGCCTGGGTTATGTCCCTTCCACACTGCACTGCTTCCCAAATTAGACAGCAGTCAGTCTCGTGCAGTAAACAAGAGGCTGGTACACACCTGGAGGTAGATGTGGGTGAGTCCAGTGAGTGGTCTGACCACCAAGAGTTGTCTCCTCTCAACGGAACGCTCAGAGGAAGTGGGACCTGAGCACCCCTGGTCTCCTCACCCATGTGAGGAACATCTATCAATATGCCTTTAAAAAAAGTTTTAGTAACTTTGGAGATTACTGGCTCTTGAAAGAGAGGGAAGGGCATGCCCAGGGGAGGGTAAATTGGAGGTGGGCAAGTTCGTTTCTTGCCCCATTAGGCTAATGAAATGGGGTGATATAAGGCTGGACATCAATAGTTTTAAAAGCCTGGTTGGCTAGAAACGCTAAGACTTTTTTTTTCTTCTTGCTACTCTAAGGATGGAACAATAACAGAGCCAAATATGACATTTTAATGGACATTTTGGTTATGAAAATACAAAGTCAAAAATCCAGCTTCAAAATGGAGAAAGTTAAGACAATGTGAAGCTAAGTGAGTGAATTGCCTGCATAAAAATCTAAACATTGTTTCTATCACGGACCTAGAAAAGGGAAGATGGCCACTTCACTATGAAATATTATGCACAGTGTAGACACACAGTGAACAGCTGGGGGGAGAGGGTAAAAATAATGATAGAGGTTCCAGATGAGCAGTGATGAATGAACGAAAAACCATTGCAAATAAAATGCTCCTGAACTCATAGCCTCAAACCACTTCCTTGCTAGAACTACAGAGCTGGTTCTGTTTACATCTGTATTAACTTTTAACCTCGGCACCCTTCCAATAGGAGATTGACCACAGGGCCTAACAGAGTAAATTAATGAGGGCAAATCTGAATTAGGGATAGTACCAGATGCCAGAAGTGTTTAACAAAAATGAGCTTTATTGTCTCTTGCCCCATATGTAAATAGTAAATGAGTAAGTTACAAGTGAAATAAAGCTCTTTCAACATCACATGACATGATATATCAAAAATATTCCTTCACGTTAAAAAATACCTAGTACCCACAAATTAGATATTGTTGTGGAAGGAATCCTCAGATACCCTTGTCTACTAATTTAAGTCAGATCTCTCTTAAGTGTGTGACCTTGAATATCCACAGAGGAATTGTTTTGAAATTTTTACCTCATAAGGCTCTCAAGATTTGATCATACAATCAGAATAATTAGATTAGGAACTATTGCTGTTTTCTGATATCTCTCGATAGGCTGCCTGGGAAAAAGTCTCCATTGCTTTGGCCTTGGAGAGAGTTCCTGAGTGTAAAAATGCATAGAGCCAGTGGGTGGCAGTGCGTCCTCACCTGTGCAGGAATTGCTCCTGTTCAGGAAAAGCCCGCCCTCCGGCTGAAAACAAAGTAACAGGAAAATGTTTCTTTGCTCTGTGAAAGGTGGAAATCAATCAACCACCATGTTCTTTTCTGCACACAGCTGCAGAGGGCTACTGAAGAACCTATTCTCAGCCCTTATCTTTTGGGGTGGGATGGTCCCAACAGCTCGCCTGTGGGGACCTTGCCTTCTCACAGGCTCAATTTTGGAAAGCCCTCCTGGAGGTCACTGGTTGCCCTTGAAGAACAGTATCTTCCAAACACCTTCTGGGGAATGAAAAAGTGACTGGGGAACACAGGGCCTCTGGCAATGCTGTTGCTAAACAACACAAAGTCTTGAATCTCGGAGCCAGAAGGACCCTTAGAGCTGGGGTCATCCGCCTCATGTTGTAGAGAAACCGACTGAGGTGAAGCCCGATGATGCACCCAGGTCACATTGCTGGCTGTACGGTGACACAGAGACCAGAACCCAGGTCTCTCTCCTACCAGTTACTCTTTTTTTCCCCTATATTTACAATGCCTTGCATTAACTAAAGAAAAGTTCTGAACAAGCAGAAGAAAAGGAAATGTTTGTGACTGGCTTCTGTGGTCTGGGCACTGTGCTTGTTTTTTGTATACATGTAGTCCTTTAATCCCCAGAACAAAGTGCGAGCTGATGTTACCCTCAGTTTATAAATACATCATCTGAGGTTCAGAGGGGCTGGCCTGTCCAAGGTCACGAAGCTAGTTAAGTACTGACCTGTCCAAGGTCATGAAGCAACCAAGAGAAGCGAGAATTGTTTTTTAGAAGTTGTTAAGTACTAAGCAGGGAAGAGAGCATGAGAAGGTTATCAGAGGCCCTGTAGACAAACTAACTCATCCTTTGTCTTTGCAAATACCACTCTGCCTTTCATGTAATATCTTCCCCAGTTTTGTTTTTACATTTGAGTCCTACAAAACTTTCTCGGAACACTCCAACTCAAAGTGCTTAATCCTCTGAACAAATGTATTATCGATAGTTGGTGGCCATCACCAGGTACGTATCATTTACTGCTTTTAAGAAACAGTTATTTCTTTATATGTGAGAAATGTTTTCTTCTAGTTTGACAATAGGTGTTCACTAAATATTTTGATGGACTAATGAATTAAATATTTAAGTAGCTAGTTGGAGTTTACAAAATAGGACACACCCCTCAAAGGAACATTACTACTACTCTCTTAGTTTCAATTGAGTTCAGAATCTATTAGAAAAGGGGTCCATCACGAACATTCTTGAAGCATTGGAATAGTGACCTAGTATACTGGTCAGTCTGGCCTTGACCGGTGGAGACACGGGACCCCCTTGGAGAAATGAAGCACCAAGCACCTATCAGTTTCCCCAGGTTCTAGTTGCTATAACTTATGCTGTGTGCTTGGCATAAGATGAATCCTGGGATGTTGAGGCCAAAGTATTTTAGATTGTGCAGGGCGCCGTATGTGGTCTGGGATGAGAGTTCAGTCACCTGTGGGGTGGCTTAGAGCTAATCCCTCCCAAAAGGAATTTCATGTCGATCAGCAGCCACTATCATGCTCAGCTGAAGCATACTTTTTGAAGAAGTACATTTGCTAGACAAACAAAGAGAAAATGGACATTTGGATTCAATTGTGCTGTGACATTAAATGGCTTTCCAGTTCCTAGCCTGGGTGGCTTAGTGGAATCTCAAGGTGACCTTGTGCTGATGAGATCACATCTGTGTGCTATGCCACATTTGTGGGTATGCTGTCAAGAACCTGAATCACCGATGGTAGTATCTCTCCCTAGCTCTGTCTCTCTCTTTAAATTCTGAGACTGAGTGACATAGCTAGGTGTTTTATTTCCAGAAACACCAAAATCAGGAAAGATACGATGGAAAAGAGCATAGCTTTGGAATCACACAGAAGTGAATTTGATTCTGTGTCTGTTATACATTAGCCATTGGAGCTCATGTATCATATCAGATCTCAATTCCCTGCCTGTGCACAAAGTGAGAATAATAACAACAGCTTCAAAAAGGATTGAATAAAGTAATGTTTGTAAGGCATCTAGAATAAGCACAGGCCATTTAAAAGCCACTTAATAAAAACAATAACAGTTATATGAACCAATGGCCTAATAACCATTTGAAAATAAGGAGAGGAAAAAAGCCTTGGTTTTAAATGCAAACCACTTGCTCTCTTGCTTGCCCATTTATTTACTCAACTCACTAACTCACAGTAAATATTACCAGACCTGAGCTACATATAGTTCCTGAATGATAATATGGTTATTGTTTTTAATTTTAAAATAAATGTTATGGAGGTATAATTTCATACAATAAAATAAACCTATTTGGAAATAAAGATTAAAGAAGAGATAAAACAAGAAAAATAACAGAGAAGAAAAAGAGTAGGTTCTTTGAAAAGATCAGCAAGATTGATGATTTTTTAATTAGACTGACAAAGAGAGATGACTCAAACAACTAAAATCAGAAATGAAAGAGGAAATATCACTACCAATTTTATAGAAATAAAAAGCATTATAAGATAGCACTATGAACAACTGCACATGAATAATTTGGATAACCTGGGTGAAACCTCTTAGAAAAATATAATCTATTGAGACTAAATATGAAGGAACAGAAAATCTGAATAGACCTATAATAACTAGTAAGGATTTGGAATCAGTAATCAAAAGATCCCCAACAAAGAAAAGCCAAATGACTTTACTGGATCTGCCAAACATGTAAAGAATAAATAAAATCAATTCTTCTCAAACTTTTCCAAAAATTTAAGAGGAGGGAATACTGAATACTTCTTACTTGTTCTATGAGGCTATTATTACCCTGATACTACAGCTAAACTAAGACACTACAAGAAAAGCAAACTACAGATCAGTATCTCTTATGAAAAGTGATGCAAAAACTGCCCCCAATACTAGCAAACTGAGTTCAAAAGTATATTAAAAGGATTATGCACCCTTACCAAGTAGGACTTGTTCCAAGAATGCAAAGATGGTTCAACATACCAAATTCAATATAATATACCATACTAACAAAAAGGAAGGGGGGGGGGAACTCTATATGATCAACTCCATAAATTCAGAAAAAGAATTTGACAAAATACAATACTCTTTTTTTAATGATAAACACTTGATAAAGTAAAAATAAAATGAATGTATTTCAACAAGACAGATATACAAAAATATATAACATGATACTTAATAATTAAAGAATGAAATATTTTCCTCTAAGATAAGGAACAAGAATGCCTGCTTTTGACACTTGTACCCCACATAGTACTAGAAGTCTTAAACCAGAGCAATTAGGCAAGAAAAAGAAATAAAAGGCATCAAAATTGGAAAGGAAGAAGTAAAATGATCTCTGTTCACAGAATACATGATCTTATACATAGAAAACTTTAAAGTTTTCCCAAAAAATACACCATTAAGTGGAAAGATATTCTGTGTTCATGGATTGGAATATTTAATGTATTTAATATATCAATACTGTCCAAAATTATCCACAAATTCAATGCAATCCCTATCAAAAGCCCAATAATGATTTTTTCAGAAAAAGAAAAATCCATCCTAACATTCATATTGAATCTCAAGGGATCTCAAATAGTTGAAACAATCTTAAAAAGAACAAAGTTAGAGGTCTCACCCTTCCTAATTTTACAATTTACTACAAGACTATGGTAATCAAAAACAGTACGATCCTGTCATAAAGACAGACCCATAGACCAAAGGAATAGAATAAAGAGCCCAAAAAGAAGCCCTTCCATGGCCAATTGATTTTCAAGAAGGGTACAAACAAATCGTGTTAAGAAAATTGGATATCCATATGCAGAAAAATGAAGTTGGACCCAGACCATATACACAAACAAAAATTAACTAAAAATGGATCCAAGGTCTAAACATCAGACCTAAAAGTATAAAACTTTTAGAAGAATACATAGGAAAAAAACTTCACAGCATTGGATTTAACAATTTCTTGAATGTGGTATCAAAAGCACAGGTAACAAAAGAAAAAAATAGATACCCTGGACTTAGTCAAAATTTAAAGTTTTGTGCACAACAGGACACAACAGAGTGAAAAGACAACATAGGAATGGAAGAAAATATTTTCAAATCATACATCTGATGAGGGAATGATATCCAGAATATATAAGGAACTCCTCCCACTCAATGACAAAAGCAATGTAATTAAAAAGTGGACAAAAACTTGAGTAAACATTTCTCTAAAGAAAATATAGAAATGGCCAATAAGCACATGAAACATGCTCAATACCACTAATCATTAGGCAGATACAAATTAAAAGCACAATAAGATACTACTTCATACCCATGAGGATGGCAATTATCAAAACAGCAAAAAAACAAAACAAAAACAGAAAAAACAATTGTTGACAAGGTTGTGGAAAAATAGGAACTCTTGTGTATTATTGGTGGTTAAAATAGTAAGATGATTCCTCAAAATCTTAAAAATGGAATTACCATATAATTCAACAATTTCACTTCTGGGTACATACCCAAAGGAAATAAAATTTGTGTTTCAAACAAATATTTGTACACCCATGTTCATAGCAGCATTATTTATAATAGCCAAAAGGTAGAAAGAACACATGTGTCCATCTACAGGTGAACAGATAAACAAAAAATAGTCTGTGTACATATATGGATATATACATGTATATTTTTTAGTACAATGTATATGTTAAAATATTATTCAGGAATATTTCTTCCTAAATATTAAAAAGGAAGAAAATTATGATCCACACTATAAAACTGACTAAACTTGAAGGCATTAGGCTAAGTAAAATAAGCCAGTCACAAAGGAATATTGTACTATTCCATTTATATGAAAAACTCAAAGGAGCAAAAATCAAGACAGAAAATAGAATGGTGGCTGCCAGGGGTCAGGAAGAGTAGGGGAAGGGGAGGGGTTATTTAACGTTAAAGAATTTCAGTTGGGGAAGATGAAAAGTTCTGGAGATGGGTGGTGATGATAGCTGTCCAGCAATGTGAATGCTCTTAATGCCACAGAACTGTACACTTAAAAAATGCTTAAAATGTTAAACTTTTTTTTTACAATTTAATAAGTGTTTGCAAACATAAAGAGGTACTCAAGTATAATTATGACTAATGAACAGCTAGTCTAAAATTTTTTTTAAATACACCTACTTTATGTGAACAGTGTGATGAGTTTGAAACATACATACATCCGTGTAGTCACTACCTATCCATGTAACCATTACTCCACTCAAGGAACATTTCTTCTACCCTGAATATTTCCCACATGCCTCTTTTCAGTCAGTCCAAACCTTACCCTGACCCTCAGGCAGCCACTGATCTACTTTTCAGTCACTGTACATTAATTTTGCATATTCTAGAAATTCACATAGATGGAATCATAGTATATGTATTTAGCTATATACATCTTCTTTCACTTGGCATAATATTTTTGGCTTTCATCCATGTTTTTTAATGTCTAAATAGTGTTCCAACATAGCAATATATCATCATTTGTATATCCATTCATCTGTTGAGAAACTTTTCATTATTTCCAGTTTTTGGCTATTATCTGTGTCCAAGTATTTGTGTTCATCTATATGTTTTCTTGGGTAAATACTTTGAAATAGGACTGCTGAATTATATGTTACATGTATATTTAATTTTATAAGTGTTTTTACTACATTACATGTCCACCATGTATGAGATGAAATAGGACTGTTGAATTATATGTTAAATGTATATTTAATTTTATAAGTGTTTTTACTACTTTACGTGTACACCATGTATGAGATGATATAATGTTTGAAAGTTTCAATTGCACATCTTTGCCAACACTTGATAATAATTATGTTTTAAAAATTAATCAATTTTAGTGACTTTATAGAGGTATCTCATGATTTTAACGAGCATTTCCATGGTAACTGAGGATGCGGAACACATCCTTAACATGTCTGTTGAAATGTTTTTGACTATTTCTTAAATCCAGATTATGTATTATTATTACAGAGTAAAACTAACTTTTTGTATATTCTCAGAGAACTTGTAGATTCTTTGTAAGATAAAGGTATAGCCGATATTTTCTCCCAGTTATCTACTTTAAGTGCATATAATATTTTTTGAAAAACAAAAGTTTTTAATTTTTATGAACTCAGAATTTTCAAGGTACTTTTTAAGGATTCGTGCTTTTTGGATAAGGTCCAAGAAGTATTTTCCTAACCTAGATTCATGAGAGTTCTTCTGTTTATTCTCCTAGACCTTTTATTGTGTTGGCCCATACAGGTGGGCCTATGATCTATTTTGAGGTAAATTTTGTGTGTGGTGTATGGTAAGGATCAAAACATTTATTTTACTTTATTTATATAGCACCATTAAATAAGATTATCATTTACCAATTTGGATTGTTTTAATATCTTTGCTGAAATACAGTTGACATATAGTGCCATTTCTAGGCTTATCCCTATATCAGACTGTCTTGATTACTACAGCTTTACAGTAAATTTTGGAATTAGGTAGTGTAAGTCCTCCAATTTTGTTCTCTTTTCCTAAATTGCTTTGCCTATTTTGGGTCATTTTCGTTTTCACATAAATTTTAGTTTATCAATTTCTACAAAAGCATCCTAAGATTTTGATTAGGAATTTGTTAAATAAATGGATCAGCTTCGGGAGAATTGAACTCTTAACAATAATATGTCTGCCAGTTCATGAGCATAGTGTATCTTTATGTTTATGTAGATCTTTGGTTTCTCTTTCACTCTCTCTGTGGCACCAAGCACTGCTAATCACCCTCGTCATCATTCTTAGTGTTTTCTGATGTCACTCTTTTCCATAGAGACAGGGTAGGACTGCAGAAAGCATATATCTGTTGTCAAACAGAACCAAGTCTCAACACAGCGCTCTCAGATCAGGAGTAATCCACAGGCAGCTTGCATCTGCTGCCTGAATATTGCTGACATTAAGTGGAAAATGCAAGGAAGCTTCTCCTCCTTCACTTCCCCATTTCAGTCTCCTTTAGCATGTTCCATTAGCAAAACCTAAGCAGAAGCCAGGAGTTTCCAGCAAGGGAATCTGAGAAGTACAGATTGCAGGCTCCAGCCCCAGCACCCCAGAGTAGCCCAGAAGGTGGTCTTGAAGCTGAGGGGCAATAGGTAAATAATGGGCACAGGTAGACTCGTTGTAAATAACAGTCACACAGTTGAGCAAATACATCAGAGACCCTTGTTGACTCCAGTCTGTGATGATGAGCATTCCCTCTGGGTACAACTCAGCTTCATGTCACAAATATAGAATGTTCTCTTGCCTCAACGTGGAGTATCTCCACTCCTCAGACCTGTTTGTCAGTGAACAGTGGCTTTCCACTTCACCTCTTCATAAGTTCACATAGGATGGAGTTTTATAAAGAATCAGATAGGACATATTTTAGGCTTTGTGGGCCATATGGTCTCTCTAACAACTACTCAACTCTGCTTTTTTAGTATGAAAGAAGCCACAAATAATACATAAATGAGTGTGGCCCAATAAAGCTTTATTTATAAAAACAAACTGTGGCCCAGATTTGGCCTGTCGGCTATAGTTTGCCAACCTCTGTATCAGAGCAGGACATCATATAGGTTTCTACATCTAAGTAAATACAAAGGGTTTGAAGATTATACTTTGATAAAGAATGACAGGAATCTGGCCAACTAATGAAAACATTTTTTAAACACTGAAGACTGTCTCTAGATAATGACTGCATAGGTAGAGTCCAAAACAGCTTCATCTTATCCTTAAAACATTTACCCTTAAGTTGATTTGGTGCATAGTTTATTAATAATGTTCTATAGGCTCAGCTTTTCTCAAATTAAGTCATAAGAAGATTCTCATCAACTATTACTAAGAACAAACAAAACCAAATGCACCAAACTACTCATTATACAGTCACTCACCAGGATTTACCCACTTGTTCACATGGTTCATGAGAAGAGAGTATCATGCTTAGGATTACCACAATACTTCTTTTTTATATCTACGGTCATATCCATCTCAGCTGATGAGTATGTTTTATTGTTTTGTTTGATAAATGCACACGAACATTAAAAAAGCAGGGGTGAACCTTTTCAGATATTTGTAATGACCAAAGTTCTATGTCATTTGTCATGGAAGTTTAATTTTAGTAAAGTTTGTGAAATAATGAGAACAAAATAGGAGTTAGCCATCAAAAGCTACTTCTTGTACCCTGTCTCTGGCTAGTTTCATTTGTCTTTTTCTACACATAGACTTAATTCCCCTTGAGTATAATTTTCAACATTTTGGGTAGCTCAGTGGTTACCAACTCTAGCTACACTTTATGGCCACCTTTTGTTGGGAAAAAATACTCTAGTAGAAAATTTTAGCTAAGGCAGTCATTAGCAGCTTATGTTATGCAAACTCTGGCTTTCTTTGGCCCCCAGACTGCTCTCTCATTTCCTTCAACTTGTGTAGCCCTTATTCTTTGAAAAGGTTATTGAGTAGTGATCATTCCTGTATGTCTCATGAAAACACTTGCCATGGTATCATTCTTGATATTTTTAATTTAATCTTTATCTTAACTCTCCATCATTTAGGTAAGCACCTGAGACTGCTTACTTGGTCTTCATTTAAAAGACAAATGTTTAGGATGATCACTTAAAATTACCATAAGTCCCAATTATCATGTAGGTGAGAAACAAGGAAGTTCAGTGAACCAGGAGGTAAAAGAGGAAATAATGGACTGAGGTAGTGAGGTATAGTAGTTTTGGCAGCAGAGAAATTGCTGTAGATGGTAGGGGTAGAAGGTCATTCATCAATTGAGTGGTGTCATGGCCTTGGAGAAAGAACAATGGCAAATGCAAATGGAATATTTCAGAACCCAACAGTGAGCACACCAGGAAGCCAGATGGATCAGCCTAGTAATTTCTGTTAGTTATGGTAGAGTATTTGATTATTTGATCAAGAATTCTTGTTGCCCTCTATTGCCACATTTTTTCAACATTTGTACTGGAAATGCTAGCTAATGCAATAAGACAAGGGAAGGAAATAAAAGCTATACTGATTGGGAAGGAAGAAATAAACTATCTTTGTTCACAGATGATATAATCATCTATGTAAAAAATCTGAACTGATAAAAAAAATCTCTTGGAACAAATAAGTGATTATAGCAATGTACAGGACATATGGTTAACATACAAAAATGAATCACTTTCTAAATAACAGCAACGAACATGTGAAATTTACAATTAAACACACAATACCACTTATATTAGAATTCAAAAAATGAAATATTTCAGTATTAATCTAACAAAAATGTACATCTGTTTAGGGAAAACTACAAAACTCTGATAAATAAACTCAAGTAAGAACCAAATAAAAGGGGAGAAATTCCATGTTCATGGATAGGAAGACTCAATATTGTCAAGATGTCAGTTCTTCCCAACTTGATCTATACAATTAATGTAATTCCAACCAAAACCCCAACAAGTTATTTTGTTGATACTGACAAATTGATTTCAAAGTTTAAATAGAGAAGCAGAGGACCCAGTATAACAA
>JAVSCE010002995.1:0-28819 GCA_032199065.1 Smutsia gigantea
TGGCTCAGGCGGGACTCAGGCGCGGCTCAGGTGGGGTTCAGGCGGGGCTCAGGTGGGGTTCAGGCGGTACTCAAGCGGGGCTCAGGCGGGGCTCAGGTGGGACTCAGGCGGGGTTCAGGCGGGGTTCCGGCGGGGCTCAGGCCGGGTTCCGGCGGGGCTCAGGCGGGGTTCAGGCGGGACTCAGGTGGGGCTCAGGTGGGACTCAGGTGGGGCTCAGGCGCGGTTTAGGCAGGGCTTATGCGGGGCTCAGGTTGGGTTTAGGCGAGGCTCAGGCAGGGTTCAGGTGGGACTCAGGTGGGGCTCAGGGTGGCTTAGTTGGCATTCAGATGGGCCTCAGGTGGGACTCAGGTGGGGCTCAGGGGGCTCAGGTGGGACTCAGGTGGGGTTCAGGTCGGACTGAGGTGGGGCTCAGGTGGGGCTCTGGGGGCTCAGGTGGGAGTCACCCGGGGCTCAGATGGGACTCAGGTGGGGCTCAGGTGGGGCCCAGGTGGGACTCAGGTGGGGTTCACGTGGGACTCAGGTGGTTCTCAGGGGGGCTCAGGTGGGACTCAGGTGGGGCTCAGGTGGGACTCAGGTGGGACTCAGTTGGGGCTCAGGTGGGCCTCAGGTAGTGCAGTGCTGCAGGAAAGCCCCAGCAGGCAGCCCTTGTGGATGCGAAGGCCCTTCCTGGGGGAGCTTGGCCTGACTGCTCTGTCCTCTGGTCCTGTTAGTTGCTAGCCACTATATGCAAGGCTAGGCAGGAGCGTCCTGTCCCCTCAGCCTCTGGCACGACCCCCTACACACCCAGCAAGGCATGAAGGTCCACAGTCTCTGGGTGGGGTGTGTCCTAAGCCTGTTTCTGGGGAATGGATGCCTCTTCCCTCTTAAATGTCTCCAGTAATTAAAAGCCTAGCCTAATGGCTGCAGTTTTCATTTTCCAGAGCCCTGGCCTTGGAGATTAATCATTATTTGCAAGCATTGCCTATTCATGCTCATGGCAGGGCATGGAACCCCTTCAGGCAAAGCAGGGGAAATGAGGCAGAGGCCTCAAGGGTGGGCAGCCTCCACCCAGGGCAGAGGCAGGAGACCTGGTCCGCAGGCTCTGAGCAGGCTGCCCAAGGCCACTGAAGGTGCCTGGAACAGGCTGGGATGAGGATGAGGAGAACTCCGGGCCCAGTGAGGCTGGAGCTCTAGGGCTGTGAGTTGCTGGTCCTCATGGCCACCCCAGGGGTAGGGCTCGCCGAGGGGTGGGGGGGTGCAGATGTTGTAGGGGAGCTGATCCACGTGCAAGCCCACTGGGTGAAACCAGCACCCTCAAGAATCTCCCCATTGACCAGCCCTCTAATCCCCATCCCCCCAAAACTGTCTTTGTATCCACTCACGTGGCCTCTTCTTTGGTGTAAACCAGATCAACAAGGGTACTTTCGACTCAACCTCGTATTTCTAAGAAATACTCAAATTCATGCGTAGCATTTACCAACAGCAGATCAGACCCCACCCACGCTTTGAACGCATTGCCAATGATTGCCAAGCCCGGCCCCACCTGAGCCGGACATGGGCTGAAGGAAATAAAAGGGGTTTCTACATCTCCCAATTATTAAATGGGGTGTTGAGTTTGCTGTGCATGTCAGGGCATGCTTGATGCTGTGACGTATAGAGGTGACCCCCCTTCCCTTTCATTCTTGAGGCTGAATTGAGGGATCCAGGGTCAAATTTTAGTTAAATCTTGGCCTGGTGGTACAAGCCCGTCTGCACCTCCTTTTCCCCTATTACAAGTGAGAAGGTTGAAGCAGAGACCACTGAGGCCTCTCGCAGTTCTGGACCCTTCTGAAGGAGACGCAGGCCAGTATTCACCAGCCAGGACTCCATGTGGCATCAGCTGAGCAGCTCCTTGCTTGGTATGGGCCCCACCCACCCCACCCCAAGTCCAGAGCCCCTGCACAGAGCCAGACCTGGTGCATCTGGTGCTGCCTAGCTCTGCAAAGGTGGGTGTCAAGAAAGGGGGCTCCCCCAAGAAACTGCATTTGACCTTTGCGAAAATTAGGTCCCAAGTCCCTAGGGGCAATGGAAATGAGGATGAAAATGAGAAAGCAAATTGAGGGCATTGGAAGGTGTTAAAAATATATGTATGTATTAATGGAAGCCACAAAACAAGGGCTCCAACTGGCCAGTGAAGCGCTCCTGAGACGGTCAGTAGCAGAGTTAGAGGGTGTCCTGCTCATCCATGCCCCTGTTCTACAGACAGGAAAACTGCCCACAGAGGGTGGCGCTATGTCCAGTGCCACACACAAAGTACTGCTAGAGCTGGGCAGATGCAGGGCTCAACCACCCCTTCAGAAGGTCGACCAGTAGGAAGGACCCTCTGGCCCAGCGCACCCGTCTCAGTCCCCGAAGAAGGCAGGCTCCGGTAGGGGAGGGAGGGCATGTCCTGCAGAGCCTCCTGGCTCCTCAGTGAGGGCCATATAGGCCACATAATAGGTACCCAATAAACCTTGTTCATGGCCTGCATTATTAATATCGATCAGTGGCACAGAGTGATGTGAGAACAATGTTTGCAGGAGATGGTTTCTCCTCCCACGCACTGAGCAGGGGGAGAAAGGCATGCCTGGCCCAGCATCCGGGGATCATGCGAGCCGGGCAGGGACCAGGCGGTGCTGTAGAGGAGGACGGGCAGCGTGGATGGGCTGACCATGGGTGAGTGGGTGAGAAGGCTGAGTGGCACCTGGGTGCGTAGACACCACGGCAGCCAGGCCAGTGAATATGACCTCTGACTGAGCACCTGCCAGTGTGGCCCTGTGCTGGGCTTTCACTTACAGTGTCCCCCTCAGTCCCGACCACAACCCAGCCAGCATCCCCATTTCACAGACAGGAACTGGGGGCTGGGGTCTCCATATCAAGCCACTCCTGGGTTCAGCAGCCCTGGCATTCCTGAGCCC
Source organism: Smutsia gigantea (assembly GCA_032199065.1). Classification (NCBI taxonomy): domain Eukaryota; kingdom Metazoa; phylum Chordata; class Mammalia; order Pholidota; family Manidae; genus Smutsia; species Smutsia gigantea. The sequence continues at coordinate 2,916 of JAVSCE010002995.1, forward strand.
TGAAGCTCTTACCACCCTTGCCCCCGCCCCACCTCTCAGCCCATCCCCTATCATGCTGCCCTTGATCTGAGCCCATTTCCCTCCGACTGAGGCTCTGGGTTCAGTCTTTCACCTCCTGCTTGTCTGCAAAACCTCCCCGGAGCCGGCCCCTCTCCCAGAAGCCTCACAGGGGAAAGGCCTTGGTAAGCAGTACCCCTGCCGGTTCACCGGGCCCAGGAGGGAGGCTGGGCATCAGGCCCCCTCTACGCCTTGGCTTCCTCATCTGTGAAGTGAGCTGCTGCATAATCCCTAAATGCTTTTCTCGCTATTTCTCTGCAGGTCTGCGGACTCTGCCCTCTCCGTGCGGTGGCACAAGAGGGCTGCTCTCAACTGCTGGGGTAAATGCATCCTCATTCTCTCCCTGGGGATAGAGAGCCTTTCCCGCAACCTGATGGGGGCAGGGCCCTCCCAAGAGGTGTCCCCCTGGCCTAGGACAGCTCGCTGGGCTGGGCTCCCAGCTGGGTCTGTCCTGCTTAGCTCCAAGAAGGCACAGGGAGCCCTGGTCGAGCTGCTCCCTGGGGAGGACGGTGACAGCTGGGATGACGCAGGAGCTTGGCCACTCCCAGGTGGGACCTGCAGAGCATGACCACGGGCACTGACAAGCTGGCAAGATGCTTGGTCCACGGGTCCATCCTACAGCCTAGATGGAGCTCCTGCCGGACATCTGGCCCCAGGCTGGCAGGAGGGAGAAGCAGAGCAACACAGCCCTGGGCCAGGAGGGCACAGCCTACTGGAGAAAGAGGCTCACTGACAGCCATGACCCAGGAAGAGCCGCAGAGGGAGGGCTGAGGGCTCTGGTGACCAGAGCGGGAGGTCATTCCAGGGTGGGGTCTGGAGGGCTGCTCAGAGGAGGAGGTGTTGGCCTCCAGCGCCCTCTCCAGATGTGATCTGTGGCTCAGGCGGGACAGAGATTAGTTCCTATGAGACTCAGAGAGGTTGTGGGACTTCTGTAAGGCCACACAGGCAGGAGGAAGACCGCAGAGCTAGAGCCTGAAGCCCCACCTCACCCCACCTCGAAATGGGGGCATCCTAAGGGATTCTCCCCCTCTCGCTGCTCCTGCCCCCACCACATCAATCACAAAGTCCTGCCAGGTCCATTGCCTAAAACAAAACTAAAGCCACGCCTCCCTCCTGCCCCCAACTGGATGACTGGCTCCTAAAGGGCCTCTCTGCCGTCTATCATCTCCACAGCAGCCAGGACACTATGTCAAATCTTAAATCAAATCACCTCTCCTCCCTGCTTAAGACTCTCAGGTGGCTTTGATCACGGGAAAGCCCAAACTCCTAGCGTCCTGCAGGAGGCACCTGGCCTGACTCCGCCCTCTCCAGCCCCTCTCCTGGCTCTGCCTGCTGTCTTCCGGCCCCCAAAGCTACCTCTTCCTCAGGGCTTTTGCACTGGCTGTTCCCTCTGGCAAGAATGCTCTTGCTGGTAGCTGAGTGCACCCACGCGAGACCAGGAACAAAGATACAGAGATGGATCTACTGTGAGGCTACTGAAATTTGAGCTTCAGGGCCTCCTACTTGTACAGGCCCCTTCCAAGGCCCTGAACTTACCTTGTATTCATACACAACAGAGTATATCACTTAGAACTTCCGGGAAGATGGTGGTGTGAGCAGGGCGGCAGAAATCTCCTCCCAACACTATATTTATCTACGAAAACACAGCAAATACAGCTATTCCTAAAAGAGAGAACAGAATACACAGGAGAGCGCACAGCGTGCAACTACACCCGAGAGCACTCGGCACTCCAAGAGGCGGTCTTAAAGAGCCCAGCTGACATACGTGGCAACTATCAGTGACGAATTCTATAGCCATGAAAAGACAGAGGAATATGGTTCAGACCAAAATCAACCACACAACCCCAGAGAGGGAGTCTGAAGGGATGGAAATGCACAGTCTTCCTGAAAAAGAATTCAGAATAAAAGTCATAACCATGCTGATGGACCTACAGAGAAATGTGCAAGAGCTGAGGGAGGAAGTGAGGGAACTGAGGAAAGACAATGCAGAAATCAGACAAGCGATCGACGGGCTTAACAGCAGAATGGATGAGATGCAAGAGACTGTTAATGGAATAGAAAACAGAGAACAGGAATACAGAGCAGCTGAGGCAGAGAGAGATAAAAGGATTTCTAGGAATGAAAGAATATTAAGAGAACTGTGTGACCAATCCAAACGGAACAATATTCGCATTATAGGAGTACCAGAGGAAGAAGAGAGAGAAAAAGGGATAGAAAGTGTCTTTGAAGAAATAATTGCTGAAAACTTTCCCTCGCTGGGGAAGGAAGTAGTCTCGCAGTCCACCGAAGCTCATAGATCTCCCAACACAAGGGACCCAAGGAAGACAACACCAAGACACATAATAATTAAGATGGCAAAGATCAAAGATAAAGACAGGGTATTAAAGGCAGCTAGAGAGAGAAAAAAGATCACCTACAAAGGAAAACCCATCAGACTATCATCAGACTTCTCAACAGAAACCTTACAGGCCAGAAGAGAATGGCATGATATATTTAACGTTATGAAACAGAAGGGCCTCGAACCAAGAATATTGTATCCAGCACGATTATCATTTAAATATGATGGAGGGATTAAACAATTTCCAGATAAACGAAAGTTGAGAGAGTTTGCCTCTCATAAACCACCACTACAGGATATCTTAAATGGACTGCTCTAGATGGAAGCACACCTAAGGCTAAAAGATGTCACCAGAGAAAATAAAATCATAGCAAAGAAAGCAGACCATCCAAATACTAACTAAAGGCAAAGAATAAAACACCTATTATAGAAAGAATGGAGGAGGAGGAATAAGAAGGGAGAGAAATAAAGAAACATCAGACTGTGTTTACAATAACTTAACAAGAAAGTTAAGTTAGATTGTTAGATAGTAAAGAAGCAACCCTTGAACCCTTGGTAACCACGAATCTAAAGCCAGCAATGGCAATAAGTACATACCTATCAATAATCACCCTAAATGTAAATGGACTGAATGCACCAATCAAAAGACACAGAGTAACAGAATGGATAAAAAAGCAAGACCCATCTATATGCTGCCTACAAGAAACTCACCTCAAATCCAAAGATATACACAGACTAAAAGTGAAGGGATGGAAAAAGATATTTCATGCAAACAACAAAGAGAAAAAAGCAGGTGTTGCAGTACTTGTATCAGACAAAATAGACTTCAAAACGAAGAAAGTAGCAAAAGATAAAGAAGGACATTACATAATGATAAAGGGGTCAGTCCAACAAGAAGATATAACCATTATAAATATATATGCACCCAACACAGGAGCGCCAGCATATGTGAGACAAATACTAACAGAATTAAAGGAGGAAATAGACAGCAATGCATTCATCTTAGGAGACTTCAACACACCACTCACTCCAGAGGACAGATCAACCAGACAGAAAATAAGCAAAGACACAGAGGCACTGAACAACACACTAGAACAGATGGACCTAACAGACATCTACAGAACTCTACACCCAAAAGCAACAGGATACACATTCTTCTCAAGTGCACATGGAAGATTTTCCAGAATAGACCACATACTAGGCCACAAAAAGAACCTCAGTAATTTCAAAAATATTAAAATCCTACCAACCAACTTCTCAGATCACCAAGGCATAAAACTAGAAATAAATTTTAGAAAGAAATCAAAAAGGTTCACAAATACATGGAGACTTAACAACACTCTCCTAATTAATCAATGGGTTAACGACCAAATCAAAACAGAAATCAAAGAATATATGGAGACTAATGACAACAACAACACAAAGCCACAACTTCTGTGGGACGCAGCAAAGGCAGTTCTAAGAGGAAAGTATATTGCAATCCAGGCCTATTTAAAGAAGGAAGAACATTCCCAAATGAATAGTCTAAAGACACAATTACTGAAATTGGAAAAAGAAGAACAAATGAGGCCCAAAGTCACCAGAAGGAGGGACATAATAAAGATTAGAGAAGAAATAAATAAAATTGAGAAGAATAAAACAATAGAAAAAATTAATAAAACCAAGAGCTGGTTCTTTGAAAAAATAAACAAAATAGATAAACCCCTAGCCAGACTCATTAAGAGAAAAAGAGAATCTACACACATAAACACAATCAGAAATGAGAAAGGAAAAATCACGACGGACCCCACAGAAATACAAAGAATCATAAGAGAATATTATGAGAATCTATATGCTAACAAGCTGGAAAACATAGAAGAAATGGACAACTTCTTAGAAAAATACAATCTTCCAAGACTGACTAAGCAAGAAACAGAAAAACTAAACAGACCAATCACCAGCGACGAAATCGAATTGGTAATCAAAAAACTACCCAAGAACAAAACCCCGGGCCTGATGGATTCACCTCTGAATTCTACCAGACATATAGAGAAGAAATAACACCGATTCTCCTTAAAGTTTTCCAAAAAATAGAAGAGGAGGGAATACTTCCAAACTCATTCTATGAAGCCAGCATCACTCTAATACCAAAACCGGGCAAAGACCTCACCAAAAAAGAAAATTACAGACCAATATCCCTGATGAACGTAGATGCAAAAATACTCAACAAAATATTAGCAAACCGAATTCAAAAATACATCAAGAGGATCATACACCATGATCAAGTGGGATTCATCCCAGGGATGCAAGGATGGTACAACATTCAAAATCCATCAACATCATCCACCACATCAACAAAAAGAAGAACAAAAACCACATGATCATCTCCATAGATGCTGAAAAAGCATTTGACAAAATTCAGCATCCATTCCTGATTAAAACTCTCCACAAAATGGGTATAGACGGCAAGTACCTCAACATCATAAAGGCTATATATGACAAACCCACAGCTAACATCATACTTAACGGCGAGACGCTGAAAGCTTTTCATCTAAGATCGGGAACAAGACAGGGATGCCCACTCTCTCCACTGTTATTCAACATAGTACCGGAGGTCCTAGCCACAGCAATCAGACAAAACAAAGACATACAAGGCATCCAGATTGGTAAAGAAGAAGTCAAATTGTCATTATTTGCAGATGACATGATACTGTACATAAAAAACCCTAAAGACTCCATTCCAAAACTACTAGAACTAATATCTGAATTCAGCAAAGTTGCAGGATACAAAATTAACACACAGAAATCTGTTGCTTTCTTATACACTAATGATGAACTAACAGAAAGAGAAATCAGAAAAACAATTCAATTCACAATTGCATCAAAAAGAATAAAATACCTAGGAATAAATCTAATGAAGGAAGTGAAAGACCTGTACTCTGAAAACTACAAGACACTCCTAAGAGAAATTAAAGAGGACGCTAACAAATGGAAATGCATCCCATGCTCTTGGCTAGGAAGAATAAATATTGTCATAATGGCTATACTACCTAAAGCAATCTACAGATTCAATGCAATCCCTATCAAACTACCAACAGCTTTCTTCAATGAACTGGAGCAAATAATTCTAAAATTCATATGGAACCACAAAAGACCCCGAATAGCCAAATCAATCCTGAGAAGGAGGAATAAAACAGGGGAATTACACTCCCTGACTTCAAGCTCTACTACAAAGCCACAGTAATCAAGACAATTTGGTATTGGCACAAAAACAGACCCACAGACCAGTGGAACAGAATAGAAAATCCAAACATTAACCCAAACATATACAGTCAATTAATATTTGATAAAAGTGCCTTGGATATACAGTGGGGAGATGACAGCCTCTTCAGCAGCTGGTGTTGGAAAAACTGGACAGCTACATGTAAGAGAATGAAACTGGACTACTGTCTAGCCCCATACACAAAGGTAAACTCAAGGTGGATCAAAGACCTGAATGTAAGTCATGAGACCATAAAACTCTTAGAAAAAAACATAGGCAAAAATCTCTTGGACATAAACATGAGCAACTTCTTCATGAACATATCTCCCTGGGCAAGGGAAACAAAAGCAAAAATGAACAAGTGGGACTATATCAAGCTGAAAAGCTTCTGTACAGCAAAGGACACCATCAGTAGAACAAAAAGACATCCTACAGTATGGGAGAATATATTCATAAAAAACGTATCTGATAAAGGGTTGACATCCAAAATATATAAAGAACTCATGCACCTTAACAAACAGAAAGCAAATAATCCAATTAAGAAATGGGCAGAGGACATGAATAGACACTTCTCTAAAGAAGAAATTCAGATGGCCAACAGGCACATGAAAAGATGCTCCACATCGCTAATCATCAGAGAAATGCAGATTAAAACCACAATGAGATATCACCTCACACCAGTGAGGATGGCCAACATCCAAAACACAAACAACAACAAATGTTGGCGAGGATGTGGAGAAAAGGGAACCCTCCTACACTGCTGGTGGGACTGCAAATTAGTTCAACCATTGTGGAAAGCAGTATGGAGGTTCCTCAAAAAACTCAAAATAGAAATACCATTTGACCCAGGAATTCCACTCCTAGGAATTTACCCTAAGAATGCAGCAGCCCAATTTGAAAAGGACAGATGCACCCCTATGTTTATTGCAGCACTATTTACAATAGCCAAGAAATGGAAGCAACCTAAGTGTCCATCAGTAGATGAATGGATAAAGAAGAGGTGGTACATATACACAATGGAATATTATTCAGCCATAAGAAGAAAACAAATCCTACCATTTGCAACAACATGGATGGAGCTAGAGGGTATTATGCTCAGTGAAATAAGCCAAGCCGAAAAAGACAAGTATCAAATGATTTCACTCATATGTGGTGTATAAGAACAAAGAAAAAATTCTGAAGGAACAAAACAGCAGCAGACTCACAGAACCCAAGAACGGACTAATAGTTACCAAAGGGAAAAGGACTGGGGAAAATGGGCGGGAAGGGAGGGATAAGAGGGAAAAAGGGGCATTACGATTAGCAGATATAATGTTGGGGGGCACAGGGAGGGCAGTACAACTCAGAGAAGACAAGTAGTGATTCTATAGCATCTCACTACGCTGTTGGACAGTGACTGTAATGGGGTTGGTGGGGGGTACCTGATGAAGGGGTAGTTTAATAACCATAATATTGCACATGTAATTGTAGATTAATGATAATAAAATAAAGTATATTAAAAAAAATAAAAAAAGCCACCACAAAAAAAAAGAAATGACACAAACCAGATAATAGTCCCTTTGAGACTATTTTCTTTCAAAGTACATAAAATAAAAATGCTGAATTGACTCTTAAAAAAAAAAAAAGAATGCTCTTGCTTCCCTTCACAAGCTGGTCCTTCCTGCCAGCCGGGTCGCAGCATCACTTCCATGGAGGGCCTTTCTCTGACGGGTTCTGTAGGGCTGGAATGTGTGGAAACCATGGAACGTATGGAAAGTAAGGGATGACTGAGGGGAACTGCAAGTAATGTGACTGTGGAACAGTCCAGGGGAGCCCCACATGCCCTCCCCCTGGCCCCCGTGTCAACATCTCTCACAACTGCGTGTGACACCAAGCCAAGCACTTGTCATTCCCGCAATCCGCAGAACTTATTCCGAGTTTACCAGCTATTCGCCCCCTCAGTGTGTGTGCAGGTGCGCATGATTCTGTCTCCTTTGTAGCCTTGCATGTCCACCACCACAATCAAGATACTCGACTGTTACTATCTCTCTTGTAATGTTAGTCCTTTATAGCCACATACAGACCCTCCCCTCCTCCCCAGCCCCAGGAACACACCATCTGTTCTCCATCTCTGTAATTATGTTAGTTCACAATTGCTGCATAGCTGGAATCACATGCAGTATGTATCCTTTGGAGGTTGGCTTTTGACACTCAGCGCAGTTTCCTTGAGTTCCATCTACACTGTCGTGTGTATCAATAGTTCATTTCTGCTTATTGCTGCAAAATATTCCATGGTATAGATGTAGACAGTTTAGCCATTACCCGGCTGGTTCCCAGTGTGAGGCTACCATGAGCAAAAGAAGGTATTTTTGGAACAATCATAGAGGCTGCTGTATGAAGAGTGGATTGGAATGAGAAAACAGAAGCGGAGAGAACAGTGTGCTTTGGTAATGGGCCAGGGAAAGGGGACGGTGCGTTGCAGCAGGCAGCTGGTGGGAGGCATGAGAACGTGGCCAGATCCAGGTGAAGTCACTGCGGCTTTTTGAGGTGGGAAGTGAAGAATAGAGAGGAATCCTACAGCAGGTAGCAGAACCCTGGAATCTTCCATTTGTTTGAGCTCCTGGAGGGCAAGATAGAACACATTTTTAACCCAGGGAGGGTGCTCAGTACAGATTTGCTGACCCAGCAGAGCTGGGAGGTGTGGAGGCGTCAGGGCCTGTGCCCATGGGGGAGGAGCCTACAAGCCTTAGCGACTGTCCACCCGCCCCATCACCGTCCCTGAGTGGAGGTTCTCATACTCGAGTGCACATGACAGCCACCTGGACGTTCACGCCCAGTCCCGTGGACTCCGACCCAGAAGCCTGCGCCAGGCTCAGGACCCGGAGGCCACCTGGCTAACAAGGTGAGTCTGAGGCACGTGGGCCTGAGGTGGGTCCTCCTGAGTCTCCCTGTGCAGCCTGGGCTGGCTACAGGGGCCTGAGGGGTGGGGGCACGTGGGCCCAGGCACCAGAGCCTGCAGGCCCCCACGGTGGTGCCCCTGGCACAGAGACGCCCTCACAGGGGTGGCTCCGGAGGGAGATGAGGCTCCCTGTCCGCCCTTAGCACCTCCATGTCTGAGGACCTAGGCCCAGGGGGAGGGTGAGAGCAGGGGAGATGCGGGCTGTTGGCGACACTCACCTGAAAGGAGCTCAGCTCCAGCACAGCCACTGTGTTCTACTCGCCTGGGGAGCAGGACTGAGGGGTTGACTTCCACCTTCTAGGATTTCCCTGCCAGTGGCTCATCAGACCCATCTCCCAACCTGCAAGCTGGGTGACAATTGGGGACAGCTGTGGGACTGGCTGCAGGACAAAAGCTTACTGGGCAACAGGGCCGAAGGCTGTGAGGACCCCAGGACAGGAGGGAGCTAGCCCACCTGGCGGTCCCAGCCCCTCCTCGGGGAGCGCTGCTTTTCTTGCGAAGGTGCTGCAGGTGGAGGCGTTCAGACCTTGTCACCATTGGGTCATGGGCACAGAAGGTCACTGGGAACGGGGAGAGGGAGGCAAGGGGGCAGAAGTCAGAGTAGGGGGCTACATAGGGAGGGTAGCCAGGAAAAAATAGAGGATGCCCAGATAAACTTAACGTCAGATAAACACCAAGTATTTGTTTTGTATATGTCCCAAACAATGCATGGATATCCTGTATTTTTATTTGCTAAACCTGGCAACCCTGTATGCAGGACACCAGCCAGGGCATCTATGCAGCGCCTTTTGTATTGCAGGTACTCTGCCGAGTAGACACTTTCAACTATGCTCTTTATTCTATTAATAAATATTTATGGAGCACCTATTACATGCTGGGTCCATTCTAGGGGGAGATAGGTGTTCAGCAGTGAGCAAAACATACATAAACTCTGCCTTCTTGGCACTTGGATTTGAGAAGAGGGGCAAGAAATAGACAAAAAATGAATATGTCAGGTGGTAAAAGGGCCAAGCAGAACACACAACAGGCTAATGAGGAAAAGGGGCGCTGCTCTGTTGCCAACCTATGCAGGGCAGAAGGAAGTCTTCTCTGATCAGAGAGGCAGGAGGTGAGTTTGCCTGGAGGAGGCACTGCAGTTAGATGGAATAGCAAGTGCAAAGGCCCTGAGGAGGCCATGCTGCGAGACGAAGTCAAAGCACAGAGGCTGGAGCAGAGTGAGGGGGGTGGGTGCTAGGGAACAGCTTGGAGCAGGGGCCAGATCATGTCAGACTTTGTGGACCATGGCAGGGAGATTGGCTCTAAGCAAGATGGAACATGCAGGAGGGCTTTCCATCCTCAGCCTGGCCCGGCTCGCTTCTGCTATAGCACCAATGACGGGGCCCTGCACGTGTCACCTACCCCCGCTGAGAGCAGGGTGGGCTCCTGCAGGACGAGTGTAGCTCCCACATTCGTGACCACATGATGGTTCAGGAGCCCCTGCAGCGTCTGCCCAGACCCAGCAAGGGCTCTACAGGGCTCTTCTCCCTTTCATTTCTCACACATTTTTTTAAGTCATGTTTTTCCCACAGATGTTCACTGAGGGCCTGATAGGTGCTAGGTGCTTGGCTAGATGGCACACACAAATAAGACCATTTCAGACCATGACAGTAACTGTGAAGCAACTAACAGGGTGGGCGACAGCAGGTGGGAGGATGACAGGAGGGGTGGGTCAGGGAAGCCCTCCTGGGAAGGGAGCATCTAGAACAAGGGAGGAGCCTGGACGGGCCGCAGGGAGCAGGCCCTGTGATGAGGATGCAGGTGTGAGGCCCAAGTTCCTGAGGAGGAGTGGTGCAGTGGGTACCAGGCTGAAAGTGGCCTCTGGGACTGCAGTGTTCACTCCTGTAGGTGATCCCACGAGAGGCAGGGTCACCTTGCAGTGGCCAGCAAAGCCCAGATCACCCAGGCCACCTTGCCTTTCATGCCCAGTGCTATTTCTGCAGCCCTGCTTCTGGTCTTGCTCGGCCTGACCATGTGCCCCTGACCTCCCAGTCAATGCCCCTGGACCGATGAGAGCCTTTCTCCTCCCGCAGGGGTGCCAGCTCTGCCTCTGGACCCCTCCCGAAACACCTGCTTTCTGGGCCCTTTCTCAGCTCAGTGGGAGTGTAATGGAGCTCCTGAGTGGGTGGATGCCATTCCTGCAGGGCTGGGGTGGGGCTCAGAGCAACCTTTCCGACCACTTCCACTCGGCCCCCAGGCCTGGCCAAGCAGGCTGAGGCATCCAGGGTGATCTTCCCCGCCCTTTAGCAGGTAGGTTCCCCGCCAGCTGCAATGGGATGAGTCACAGAGGGGTGGGAGTTGGGGAGGCTGCCTCCACCAGCCACCTGCTAACAGCCCTAATGCTGAAAGGGCTGCCCCCCGCCCCCAGGCAGGCCCAGAAAGGAGATGTGGGGGAACTGCTCAGTTTCCCTTGAAAAATTCTCTGGGAAGGAGCTGTTTGCACACACTGCACACACATATGAGGTATGTGTGTGCAGTGTGTGCAAACGTGTGTAGCGTGTGTGTGTGTGTGAGGCGCGTGGAATTTGTGTGATGGTGTATGTGTGGTATGTGCATGCAGTGTGTGGTATAGAGTGTGTGTGTGCACGTGTGTGTGTCTACCTGCTGTGTGGCCCATAAAGGCGGTAAGCATAGTCCCTGAGCCGCAGGTCCCTGGAACCCTGGGGTGGAGCGAGGGGGCCGTGCTAGTGGACAGGTCGGGCCTCCTGGGTTCCCCAGCCTGAGCGCATGCGGGCTTGGAGCATTAGCTGGACTCTGAGCGCATGCTCAGGAGGGTGTTCTGGCAAGCAAGGCGGGGTCTGTGGAGATAGTCCTCAGTAAGGGACTCCTCCCGAGCGCTTGCTGGCTTGCTGCCCTGCACACTGTCTCCTGTGATCCCCGGCCACCCTGGGATGCAGATCCTCGTTTGCTGATTGAGAAACAGAGGCTTGGGGACTCAGAGCCTGGAGTGGCCGATCCCACACTGGCCTGTCCCTCTGTCACCTCTGCAGAATCTGGGTTCCTGCTCAGCTGCCCTCATCACCATGTGCCCGGTGCTGGGCTGGGCTTTCGCGGTCTGAGGCCTCCTCATCATCAGCTCACTTGTCTGGAGAGAAAACGAGGTTGAGGAAGCTAAGGAATCTCTTCAGGGGACGCCAGGAAGCGGAAGAGCCGGGATCCAGTCCAGGGCGTCTGATTAACTCTGGTTCCCTGAAAGCTCGCCCGGGGATGAATCAGGTCAGGGCGGGCTGAAGGCTAAGCCCTTCCACGGCGGAGCGCGAGGCGGGAAGAGCAGCCCGGGAGAGGACAGCAGCATGGAGCCAGTCCTGGGGCAGCTCTGCTGGGTCAACGGCTAGAGGAGGGAGGGTCCCTGGCACCGAGTGGCTGGCGTGCGTGCAGGCAGCTCAGAGCTGCAACCAGGAGGATCGATCCTTCTGCGTGTATTGCTACACTATTTTGCTTCTAAGAAAAAAAGTAACAATTGCTCTAGTCAGCTGAGCGTGCTCCTGGGTAATCTGCCACACCGGACCTGCGAGGTGCCTGCCGGCAGCTACGGCCTCAACCAGAGCCCATGTTGCCCTCTGTAAAACTGGCCCTACCTGGGCAAAGCCGGTTGCCCCATCAGCCTCTGGCCAAAGCCTGACACCCCAGTTTGCCCAGAAACAGTCTCCCACCTAAGGGAGGGATGGAGAGAGCACCAAAGTGGGGGTGGAGCTGAAAACAGGCCGGGGAGGAGAGAGGCATGACGGAGAGAGGGCATATCCAGGGCCACCCTCTCTTTTGATGGCCTCCTGCCCCGTGCCTACGAGGTACAGGAGTGGCAGGCACTCCCTTTGCTCCGGTGCTGTAGGTCTGCTCAAAATTGGACTTGGCCCATTCCCTGGCATCCCGGGGAAGGCTTGGTGCAAGAAGCACCAGGAAAGGGCAGGACTCCTGCTCACCTGTCTCATGGGGGCTCCACCACGGAAGGGGTTCCACTCCCAGCTCAGGACCTGGGATCCAAGGCTGTCCTGTGCTCACTAAGCCATTCATTCCTTCATTCAGAAGCCATCTCCTCTGAGCAGCACACTGTGGAGCCCTGGAGGGCAGAATACCAGGAGGCCAGGGCCCAAGAGGTGGGTGCCTCTCACTGTGATCACAGGAGAAGCCAAGTGCAGGTGGACCCAGTGTACCCCAAATGCAGCTGGTGGGGTGAGCGAGGGAGGCTGAGGATGAAATGCCTCCACCCCAGATAAGAGGTAACAGGAAGGAGGTTATGGGCCTGGAGCTGGGCAGACAGAAGGCCCTGGGTCCCCTTGCAAGACATTCCACAACTAGCTTAGGACAAAGGAGCAAGAACTTCTTGGGAGGAGGATGCTTACAGATTTGCAATGATGGGGTGGAAGCAACCTTGGCCCTTGGTGGGTAGGAAGGTAAACTAGGTGAATAGCGGAGTGCATAGACATCTCTGCTTTTCTGCATCTGTGTCGCAGATATGTATTAGGGCTGTCCATGGAAAGAGAACCAATAAGGTGTGTGTATGTGTGTAGAGAGAGAAAGATTTATTTATTTTGAAGAATTGGCTCATGTGATTATGGAGGTTGGCAAATCCAAAATCTGCAGGGTGAGTAGGCAAGCTGGAGACCTGACAGAGCCAATGTTCACTCAACTCTGTAGGCTGTCTGCTGGCAGAATTCCTTCTTGTTCAAGCAAAGTCAGCCTTTGTTCTTTTCAGGCCTTCAACTGATTGGAGGAGGCCCACCCACACCATGGAGGTCAATCTGCTTTACTAAAGTTCACTGATTGAAATGTTAACATCATCCATACAAAACCCCTTCACAGAAACATCCAGAATGTTTGACACCATGACTCAGCCAAGTTGGCAAGTGAAATTAACCATCATGCTTAGATGCAGCTTTGCTCTGAGATAGAAATTTGACTGATAGGGAGACAGACCAATATGACTGAAAGGGAAGCTAATAGGCTTGATGCTGAAATGTACCCACCAGGGGGTGGCTGTCATCATGGGGGGAACATGAGAGCTGCAGGGAGGGTGAGAAAAAGGGGTGGAAAGCCATAGTGATAGCAGAACCATTGTGTGTGGCTCTTCTGCAGTTTGGCAGAGATTGTTATTCATCTGTGGCCCTTGCAATAGTGCCCAGCCACAGGGTGTCCCCAACACTGCCTCACGCCACCCCCAAGTCTGGGTCATGCTCATTCTACCAGACCAGCCAGCTCACAAACAGGGACCTCACAGGCCTGTCTGCAGTGCCATCATGGGTAATGCCCTGCCACCCCCGGACCCCTTCATCTCCCATACCCTCCTGGCCCTGGGGCCCTGTTTCTTCCCCATGATGACTGGACAGCAGGTTGACTTCTGTCATTGGAGATGCCACTGGTTGGTTCCCCTGCCCTGGTCCCACAGGCATATAGACAAGGGTGGGGGATAAGGGTAGGTTTGGGGGACAATGATTCTCCAATCGTAATGCCTGAAGCTGAAGACAGAGCCAGAGACCTGTTCTGGGGTGCCAAGTTGGAAGTCTGGACCTGAGGCATCAATCTGAGAACCCAGGCGGGGAGTAGGACCAGGTGGCTTCCAAGTGGACAGGGATGCAGGCACGTCTAAAGCAGAGGAACCCACTGGGGAAGCAGGCTGGCTGGGGTTCTGGAGACAGCTTCAGGTGCCCGCTGTGGCCTCAGGGTTCCCAGGGCAGCCCAGGCAGGTGCCCGGGGACCTGGGGAAGACCCAGATAGACCCTCCCTGCCCCCTTGTCCCTCTCCCTGCCCCCACACTAGGGATCCAGTGTCCTTGCCCCTGCAGGGTTTGCCCCAGCTCTCCATGCCATGATGGGGACCATGGAGCAGCTCCCAGGTGTGGGGGGCAAGGCCACCATGGTGGCCAGAGTGCTGAATTCCTCAGACCCACTTGCCTGATGGTGGCACTTCCAGTGGAAACGTGCTTTGTGGAAGCTCAGTGCCCAACCAGCTCTCCAAATACAACCCTCCCTGGGGAGAATGTACTCTGTGTTCCAAGGCAAGGAGTCCCCAGGGCCCCCACGGCCTAATAGATGGGCCATAGTAGGAGATGAACGTGAGGAAGGTGTTCTGATCTCTCAGGGGCACAGCTGTGCATGCTGCCAGGGGCTCCCTCTCCACCATGCCCACAATAGCCCCTAACTGGCCGAGGCAGTAAGCCTCAGGTCTTGGTACTCTGCTCTTATTCTCTCCTCAGGCTGTCAATCCAAAGGCCCCAAGTGGCACTGCATTCTTCCTAGAGTTTTGCTTTTATGATCATGGGTAGCATTTGATGGGATGGATGGAACCAGGCTTGGGTTGGAGAGTGTGCCAATGATTCTGGAGCTGGGGCGCATAAATGCACTGGAACCTGTAATGGGCTTGCCACACAGGCCCAGACCTGAAGTACCAAGAGCAGGTCTGTGTGACTTCATCCACAGGCTGGGAGCTAGGACTCCTGGTGCCACAAGCATTGCTGTCACCACCGCATCCGTCCCCTCATCCCTCCCCGTGGTCGTCACCAGTGTCTTTGCCCTCATCCTCTCGTTTTGTCCTGTATTGGGTGGGCGTGGCTTTGTACCCTCCTACCTTATCAGGTGTCACTCCAAGTGTGCATGCACACACACAAACACACACACACACAGTGACAAGATACATCCAGCGACACACAATGCAACTGGAGCCTCACTGGACGCACATTGCATGAGGACATCATGGGCTGCCTGGCCTGCACGGAGGCAAAGAGGCGATGTGGCCTGAGGGAGGCTGCGGGTGGGTCACAGAATGGAAGACAAATTCTGCCGCAGACCCTGGCAGCCATCATGCTGTTTGCACCACTCTGAGTCCACCCTCAGCTTGTTTCTGAACCCTACGCAGAACTAAATCAACATCCTACGCCGTGTTTTTGTGTTGAGCTAGGGCCCACTACATCTAGCAAATGTAGCTTGTTAGAAGCCTGTGTCCAGCACACAGTGTGATGGGCCTCACTACCCTGACAGCCCACTGAGGATGTCTGGGTATTCTCCCCAGAGTTCAGGGAAGTATCTTACCTGCCTCTGTGTCCAGGAAGATGACAGCCCTCTTCCTACCTGGGCCGACTTCTCTGTGGGCCAGGGAGGGGGACTCTGCTCTTCTGGAAGAGAGGGGCTCCATCTGATGGGGTCACTGTGATCACTGCTGAACATGTCCCAACCGCGAGCGAGTGCCCTCATCCGGTGCATAGAAGGGAAGCAGTTTCAATCTCTGCTGAAAGCTGAGTTGTCCAGGCTGTGCTTAGAACTTTCGTGGTGTCAAAACCAGAACTTCTGCTCCCAGAGGTGGGAGTTCGAGCGTCAGGTGAAATATGTCTACGCTCACACTTGTTAGATGCGAGTTCCTGCCCACCTCCTTCGGCGCCTGTGACCTCCCCGTCGGCTCCCCTGCAGCCTGCAGAGCTACCATCTTCTCTGGGATGCACTCCCAGCTCCCCTCTGCCTAAATGCTTTCAAAAAATGTTAAGGGGAAATATACCTCATGTGGCCTCTCATTAAAAAGGAGCTAGATGCCTGAGCAGGCCCTGGAAGAGGCCGTTCCACACAAGGAAAGGAAGGGCAAGGACTGTGAGAGTCATGATTCCCTCAAGGCCTTGCCCTCATCCTAGAGCCACCAACTGCCCCCAGCAGGCTGGCCTCGGGGAGCTGCACCGGTGGGAGGGCTCTGGCCCAGGAGTGATGCCTTGACCTGTAGCTTCTCTGAGCCAGGAGACAGGCGTCCCTGACCATGGCTTCCTTCTGAGACACACCCACCTTTCCGTACCCCTACCTGCCCGAGTGAGGAAGATCAGGAAGTGCAGGCGGAGAGGGCGACCACAAAGCTTTACAAACTGCCACTCAAACAAGAAACAGGTCGTATTGTTATGCATCTGTCCAATACAAGTCTGCTAAGTCAGATGGGATTAAACTGAACTAAATGGAATTGATTTATATATGCAATAAATACTTGTTGAATGTCTACTATATATATATGTATTCCAGACTGACCAAAGCAACCAGCCATCCTGGTTTGCCTGGGACTAGGGGATTCTGCAGGACCCAACTTTAAATGCCAAGACTTTTAAGGCAAACCCTGGCTGAGGGAGAGGTCTCCAGACTAATGGTGTTTCCATGGGAGCGGAACAGTAGGCAAGAAGAAAGGAGGCCTGGACACCACCAGCAGTCCCCACTGTCCCTACCTTTTAAATGTGACTTTTAAGAGGAATGTGTCTCCAGTCATCCTTCTGGGCTTTGCACCCTGTGGCCAGGCGGGCAGGTTCCTGGTACCACCTGGCACCATACAGCACAGGAAGAAACAGGACTTCAACCACTAAGGTGGTCAGCAATTTCTATTTCTTAAACCACCACAACAAACCAACCTGTGTCAGCTTTGAACCAAATGTGCCCCAAGGTCACACACCTGGGACCCTAAAGCAAGTTCACCAGTGTCTTCTCCCAACCGGAACATTTGCAGAAACAGCCTGATGAAACGGTCTCGTGCCGAATGTCATGCATGTGCTGAGTGAAGTGACAGACTTTGCCCGGAGCCCTAGAACCTTCCCACCTGGCAAGGGGCTGAGCCATCTTTAGTCTGGGTCTGATTTGGGGCCAGACCTGGGGGCCCCAGTGTAGACACCATCACCGCCTCTCCACCTGTGGCCCCAGGATAGGCCCAAGGAAACTGCTGAGGCACCTGCCTTGCTCTCCTTCACAGCCCACAACCCCACTTCGCTTCCTGGGTCCCCACTTTGAGCCCCAGGAAAGCAGCCTGTGGGGTCCAGGAGGTGAAAGGCTGACCTCAGGATGGCCTCTCCTGGCCTCAGGCACCTGCACACGGACATCTTGGGAAACTTGAGGCCTGTGCCAGGGTCAGTGTGTCCCAGGTGTGTGGGGAGGGCTGGCAAAGTGCCTTCAGGACTGTCTCTGCGGATCCTCACAGCGGCACCCACGGGGGAGGCGCCATCAGCATCACCGTTGGGGGAAATCGTCTCAGCGTGCTTGCGCCATTGGCCCAAGGGGACGCGGCTAGAATTGAGAAAGCCAGGATTCGAACCAGTTCTTGCTCAGTCCAGAGAGCCTTCTCACTGGAGGCTGTCATTAAATCTCAGAGCCCAGGCACAGCTGCAGAGATCCCGGGAGACACCTGAGGGCAACAGAGGAGTCAGGACCTCCCAGAATTATGTCCCCCAGGTGCGGGGGATGCTCCCTGCCTCAGTCTACCCAACCAGGGACATCACCTTTGAAGATGTGTAAGAAAAATAAAGTGAGCCTTCCAAGCTGTGTAGCCACTCTCTGGAAGGATGGCTAATGCCCGTATTTTAGCGCATACCTTGACTGTCTGCTACCCAGGGGTGGGGAAAATGGTACTGGGAGGGGTGTCATTAAAACAGTTATTGCTCTATTAAATTTCTCTAGGAACACAAAGAGCTTCCATCAGTGGAGAGAACTGCAATTGCAGCTGAATTATTTTATTGCCTTTTAAACAATCCTACATTTCTGCGAAGCCCCGTGGGATGCTTTCCCTGTCTATAAATCATACCATGCCTCGATTTTCCTATTTCCCCATCCCAATTTTCCTCTCTCCCTTTTGCCATTTTTCACCAGCCCCCAACTGCCTTTGGACATTCTTGCTGATTTTGTAGTAAAGCCCTGATGAGCTGCACTCTGCTGAGAATGCAGGCTTTGGGTTTATTGAGCAAAAACTGGAGCAAGGTAGAAAGCAAACTGGACTGGAATCAGAATCAGGAGACCAGGGCCTGAGGCCTCCACCCACCTATTGTGTCCTGGATTTTTCTAGAAAAATGCTCTTCGACCATCAGTCATCACATCCTATGTTTTTTCTGCGTAAAGCAGGTAATACTGGACAATACTTTCTGATTGGACAACTTTTGTGGGAAACTTAACACCCATTGATCAAGCCTGTACTGTGTCACGCCTTGGAGATACTGGGTAAATTAAGCTAAGTCACCGTCCTTGAGAAAGCATAGAGGGAGATGAGAAACATCTTAAAAAGCCAGGATCCTCTCAGTTGCCTGAGGAAGAAATCCAGACCAAAAGGCCTCTTGCCGGGCTCGCATGGCTGGGGATGTGGGCTCTCAGTCTCCCCCATTCTCCCGCTCTGCCTCACTCCTCTCACTTCAGACGCACCCTAGATTAGAGTGAAAAGTGGCCGCTCCCAGCCCTAAGCCAAACCAGAAAGGAACAAGAACCTCTCTTTCAGCAGGCCTGTATGAACCTCATAAAGGAAGCATTGTACCAGTTAACTGTCGAGCCTAAGCAAACTTCCATAAAATTCAGGGGCTGGAGGGTTCACATCCGCTCACCTCTGAGCCCGGGCTCAGGCCTGCCCCCTGTGTATGTGCTCTGGACCCCGGGACCCCGTGAGAGGGCAGAGGCCACAGGGGGGAGATCTCTTCGTGCTGATGGGGTGGGGGTGTGGGAGCTTGAATGGAAGCACCCAAGGCCTCTCAGCCGAGGCCCAGAACTGGGCCTCTTTCTCCCACCTAATTCCACGGGCCAAAGCAAGTCACATGGGGCCATGGTCTGCATGTGTCCCCCCAGTATTCACGTTGAAATCCTAAGCTTCATGGTATGAGGAGGTGGGGCCTTTGGGAGGGTCTTAAGTCATAAAGGTGGAGTCCTCATGAATGGACTTAGTGCCCTTGAAAGGGGGTCCTGGAGAGCTCCCTCTGCCATGTGAGGACACAGAGGAAAGACGGCCCCCCAAGAACCAGGAAGCAGGCCCTCACCAGACACCAACTCTGTCGGCACCTTGGTCTTGGACTTCCCACCTCCAGAACTGTGAGAGACAGGCCTCTGTTGTTTAAACCACCTCATCTGTGGTATTTCTGTCATAGTGGCCCAAATGCACAGACACATGCCAAACTTAAAGTTAACGTGATTGGAGAAACTGCAGTCACCTGGCCAAAGGTGTGACCCTAAGGTGAGAGACTGAGGCCACCGTGATGGGTCAGGCCAGGTCTGAGTCACAAACCCACCCTGAAGCAAGGGAGAGGGGCAGACGCTCTGATACGTGGCTCCCCAGTTGGAAAGGGGTGCTGGGCAGACAGCCCCACAGGCGTCCTTTACAGACAGCAAGGGAAGTAATGGCCTCCGGGGATCAAGGGGGACATGAACTTGGGGCTATGGGAACTTGGGGGAGGCACCCTGGAGTGTCCAGGAGGCCCCTCTGGAGGGAGACCCTCACATCCGGTCTGGAGGGTGGGAGGAGGGAACATGTAGGCAGAGGCAGCCAGGTGTTCCCAAGCATGAAGGACTCTGTGCAGGGAGAGTGGGCACCTGGAGCCGAGGGTGGGGTGGTGCTGAGGAAGGAGACAGACAGGCAGGTGGCAGGCAGAACACAGAGGGGCCATGTGCCAGGGGACGGGGTTCAAAGGTAGTGGAAATCCCTACGGGGTTTTCAGGTGGGGTGTGACATGGTCCCCCAGCACGGGAGCAGGTGACACCGGCAGCAGCAAGGAGAATCATGGGGGTGGGTGCTGGGGTGAAGCCTGTAGACCACCTGGGGGCGGGGGTAGGAGGCTACAGGCAGGGAATAAACGAGCACCACCGAGCCTGAGAGTGGCAGGAGCCAGCTCCTCTCTGATGGGGGATGAGGGAGAGGCAGGACTCCACACTGACTTCAGGTGGGCTAGATAGGGAACCATTAGCCGCTCTCTCTGTTCTCCCGCATGATCTCACAACATCTCAGCAGCTCATGCAAAAAAGCTTACTTCTTGCTCATGCAGGAGTTCAATGTGGGTGTCCCCAGGGGGCAGCTCTCTGGGCAGCCGGCTGTAAGCCATGCCTCAGAGGCCTCGTCTTCTTCCATCTTGGTGAGCTACCCTTTTGGACCTCCCCAAGTTCACCCTGCAGGTTGCCTCCCCTCCAGCCCACTAGAAGGAAAAAGGAGACTGGAGGAAGAGGCAGAGAAGGTTTTTATGGGCCAGGCCTAGAAGAGCCATAAATCATTTCTGCCCACATTCCCGGGCTCCACCCCCTGTGCATGCCCACACCTAACTGCAGGGGAGCCTGGGAAATACCATCCGACCACGTGTCCAGGAAGAAGAGGAAATGGACTTGGTGGCCAGCCTGCAGCCTGTGCCACACCAGGGTTTTGTGGGAACACTAAAGGAGCTGGACTTTGTGGGGGACGAATCGTAGCATCAGTAAAGTGCAGCCTGGGTGAGGGCATTGGCGGGAGGGAGGCCATGGAGGTGAAAAGAGCAGGGGTGAAGAGCCGGGCACTGAAACCTCTGGGGCAGCTCTGAACTGAGGAGGGAGATATCATAGGAGCCTGGGTCAGGGAGCATGGGGACCCTGGGAGCCACTGCAGGTCTTGGAGCAGAGGAGTGAGTTAGCAGACCCCTTTGGAAGGAAGAGCACCCCTGGGGGCACTGGGTGGAGTGGAAGGAAGGGGGTCTCAAGGCCCAGACACGTGACACAGGGAGGGTTTGGGTCTCACTGGTCTTGTATGGGAGCTTATTCCTTTTATTGAAGCTGTTTTTGTTTCCTGATCAAAGCCAAATCCTCTGAAAGGCTTCTCATTAAAAGAAAGCTTCAGACTGTAGAATTGGAGAGAGGATGGTACATCTGGACTCGAGTTAATGGAGGTTTCGCTGTTTCAGGTTTCTTTACCTTGTCTGTAAAATATGATGGTTGATGTTTTAGCTTTCAGCGAGAGGGGAGAATAATTGATGAACTGGTCAGGAAATCCATCTTCTTTGTCACTAATTGAGACCTGACCTATATTTCCTTTCATTTTCGTTCCCTCATTTGTCATACACCTCCTTTATTCTATTTTTGGGTTCTCTTGCTTGTCCTTCATGGGCCTTTTGGGAAGCCAGACTCCCCATTTCCGCATGTGTGCCTCACACTCGCTCTCCTTTGACCATGTGTGGGCCCCGCAAAGCCCTTAAAGGAGCCAATAGACGGAATCGTTGGCTTTTAGAAGTTGGACTCAAAGCCAGCCAAGCTCCAGCTTCAGGCAGGCCCAGAGTCACCTTCTAAGGAAGTTTCAGAGCCTGGGTTAGCCATGGGCCCACTACTACAACCCAGAGGCCATTCAAGCTCCGCTGGCCCATGTTTTGAAGGAGTCTGGGGGTGGCAGGTAAAAGACTAGAGTGCGAAAGTTATGGGATTTCTACGGTCACCTGGGAAGGGACTTCCAGGCTCCAGATCTGCCCTGTTTTGAGGGTCTCTGGTTAGGGCCTTTTTGCTCTCCATTGCAACCAGAGTCCAAGCCTGACGATTGGCAGATGCCTTCCAGGGGCAAGAGAGCTGGAGTCACAGCCTCTGAATGAGCAAGGGCCCTGCCCCTCTTGGTTCTGCCAGCACCACCTCCTCCAAAGGGCCACTTTGTGGAGAGCTGTTGGCGTCGTCCTCGCTGGATCCTTGCTTCACGATCCATTAAGCCCATCACACTGGCCCTTCCTGAGCGCAGCAGTGTCCTGAGTGGGGACACATGGGCTGTGGTTAATCATGGCTTTTCAGACTTGGGGGTAATGTCTCCATGGGTAATGCATTTGTTTTCTCTAGCTGCCGTCACAAATTACCACAGACTTGGTGGCTTCTACAACACACATTCGAGATAATGAGAAGACAAGCCACAGGCTGGGAGACAATATTGGCAAAATAAATGCCTGATAAAGGACTGTTATCCAAAATGCACAAAAACTCTTGAGTGTCAACAATAGGAAAACAAACAGTCTGATTAAAAAAAATGTGCCAAAGACCTAAACAGACCCCTTCCAAAGAAGATATACTGATGGCAAATAAGCAAATGAAAAAAGGCGGCCCATCACATGCCATTAGGGAGTTATAAATCAAAACCACGATGAGACACCACTACGCACCTATTTAGAAAAGCTAAAATCTAAAACCCTGGCGGCACTAAATGCTGGGGAGGGTGTGGAGCAAAAGGAACCCTCACTCATTGATGGGGAATGGAAAGTGGTACCTGCACTTTGGAAGAGAGTTTGGTGGTTTTTTACAGAACTTACAAAACATACTCCAAAAACATATGATCCAGCAACTGCACTCCTTGGTATTTACACAAAGGAGTCGAAAACGTGTCCACAAAAGCCTGCATGGAGATGTTTATAGCAGCTTTATTCACAACTGCCGCAACTTGGACGCAACCAAGAAGTCCTTCAGTAGGTGAGTGGGTCAGTGAACTGTGGGACACACAGACAATGGAATATTATTCAGCGATAAAAAGGTCAAACCATAAAAAGACATGAAGGAACCTTAAATGCATATTCCTAAGTGAAAGGAGCCACTGTGAAAAGGCTACATATGTATGATTCCAACTACGATGTATGACATTCTGGAAAAGGCGACACTGTGGAAACAGTAGAAAGGTCGGCGGTTGCCGGGGCTTTGGGGAGGAGGGGAGGTGAACGGGCAGAGCGCAGAGGATTTGGGGGCCGCGAAATGACTGTGCACTATATCATAATGGTGAATACATGTCATCATACATTTGCCCAAACCCACAGATACCGCAACATCGAGAGTGAGCCCTAAGGTGAACTGTGGGCTTTGGGTGACAACGATGATGATGTGACACATGTCCCACGTGGGGGGATGTTGATCGTGTGGAGGTTGTGCATGGGTGGGGGCGGGAGTCTGTGGGAAATCCCTGTACTTTCCTCTCAATTTTGCTGTGACCCTAAAACTCCTCTAAAAAAGCCAAGTCTATCAAAAAATAAAACCCCCACACATTTATTCTCTATAGTTCTGGAGGCCAGAGGTTTGAAATCAGCTCCACGAGGTAAAACCAAGGTGCCGGCAGGGCTCAGGGGAGCAGCGTTTCCTTGCCTTTGCCGTCTTCTGGAACTGCACTGCTCAGCTCGCGGCCCCTTCCTCCACCTTCAAGGCAGCACAGAGAGCCTTCCAATCTCTGCTGTCTCCACATCACCTTCTCCTCTTGATAAAAGCTCCTCTGCCTCCTCTTATAAGGAGACGGTGGCTGTATTTAGGGTCAACTCTGGTAATCTGGGATAATCTTATCCCCAGATCCTTAACATCACCACACTGCAAAGACCGTTTTCTCATACATGGTAATATTCACAGGCTCTAGAGACCAGGGTGTGGACACCTCTGGGAGCACTTTTGGGGGTCTACTCAGCTGGGCACAGATAGATGGGGCCCTGGTGCCCCACAGAAGCCTTCCAGCAGGCCAGGCAGTCCAGAGTCCCTCCCTGGGGCAAGAACACCCCTGCCCCCAGTCTCTGCCCTTATGCATTAGGGTCAGTTTACAGCTCCAGGACCCTGCCCTTCCCAGTTCTAGCCAATCTAAGTTTGGAGCCCAGAGTTCCAGGGCTGGGAGAGACTATGGATGATTTCTCTCCTGAGCACAGAGGACACTGAGGTGGGTGGGACTGGCTCAAAAGCGCTCAGCTCATCAGCACAGGGTTCTCTTGACCTGGCCCAGGGCCCATGCATCCACTCTGTCGTGCAGCTCCAAGTCCACAGTAGACAGGGCCTCTCCCAGGGAGGCTCTCTCCTCCCCATCTCCCCCAGCTCCTGTGAGAGGTTGCCCTAGAGACCCTGGTGTCCTGGAGGTTCCCAGGACTGGGGGAGGCCTTGGTTCGTCCACACCAGTGGCAGTCTTTCCTGGTAGCCAGATTGGACACCGCTGTCCTTTCCCACAGTCCAAGGAAAGGAAGGGTCCAGGGTGGACTCCACTGACTCTGGGCCAAGCTCTGTTCCCTTGCGCCCATTGCCACGTCTCCCAGAGCTCAGTGGCTTTGCCCCACGACAGCTGCGCCGCATGCCCTTGGCCTCTTCTCACCCTGCCCTCCATCTGCTCCCAGGAATGGGTCTCTGGGAACTAACTTTTCCTAAGCTGACAGGGCAGAACCAGCTAGCCTCCTTTCTCCAACATCTGGGGGTCATGCCGTGCCTGGTGCTGGGTTTGGGGACAGGGTGATAAGTGTAGAAAAGACCCTCCCACCTCAAATGCCCACAGCCAGGTGGTGAGGCAGCCCCACAGGCAGTGCGACAGCGTGTTCCTGGACAGTGTGCACATACTGGAAGGGGGGGTGGAGGCTTGGGCAGTGGTGGGGGTGGGGAAGGCTTCCCAGGAGCCCGGCAGCCAAGGCTGGGGCTGGGTCAGTGTCCCTGCAGGTCTGTGGGCTGGCCTTGCAGGGCTCCACCCCACCTGCCCAGCCCTGTCTCCACTGACAGCCCAGCTAATGAGTGCTGGCCCTTGTACCAAGGGCAGTCTGTGGTCGCCCTCCATGGTCATTATGATACAGTGTTTCTGGGTCTAAGAGGCCACCTACTAAAAATGCACCTGCAATTGAAACAGAACATGGGGGAGGGGACAGGCCAAATGCGGTTGGATCAGGTTAGAATTTCACAAATATTACCATGTGGGTTGCGTGGAGGGGAGTGCAGCTTAGTCTCAGAGAGATGTGAATGAGGATGAGGAATGAAGCAGACGCACTCCAGAGGACAGCATGCGGCTCTCCAAGTTGGGCCCAAAGGTACCGCCCTTGGGGATCTCTAAGACACTTTCAAGGGCTCCGCAGATAAAAACTATTTCCATAATAGTAGTAACTCATTATTATGCTTTTATTATTCTCATTATCTCATGAGTATACAGTGTTTTCCAGATGTGTGCACTATTTTAATAAATTAAATGCAGAATCCTTTCTCAAGCCAGACATTAAATACATTGGCAAAAATTAAGAAGATGCCTCTCTTCTCACCAAATTTGTTTTGTTTTCTTTTGGAAAATATGTTTTTTTTTAATTTAAAATATGCTAATATGCAATGGACTTACATGAATTAATAAAACATTTCTGAGATTTTTCATTTCTAATACAGTAAATATTGATAAATATACCCCCCATACATGAAGCATCTTTGAGACCCTCAATAATTTTTAAGAGAAAAGGGATCCTGAGATGAAAAAGTCTGAGAATGCTGGTCCAGACCAGCCCTGGCCACGGCATGACGGTGCTTGAGATACAACACAGGGACACTGGCAACAACTCCCAGCACGGAGCAGGGCGCAAGGGATGGGCTTTGTCGCCAGGCCCACGTGGCTCTGGGCAGAGCAGTTCATCTCTCTGCAACTCTGGCTCCTCGTCTGTGCAGGGGGAATGTAATTCCACCCCAGAGCCATAGGCAGGACCCAGGAGAGGCGTGTGGGGAAGGGAGAGCCTCGCCTCAAAGCTGTGAGCTCTGTGCACATAAGGACTTTATCGCCTTTCCCATGGCTCTCCGTGCTTCCCTGAGTGCCGGGAACATGGCACCAAAACTATGGATCAAGAAGCCAAAAGCACGGAAGTTGCGTAAGTG
>JAVSCE010002997.1:0-16976 GCA_032199065.1 Smutsia gigantea
CTGGAAAGGTGATCAACAGGAGGCGTTTCACATGGATTCTGAAGGATCATTAGGGATTTATTCAGCAATGAAGGATGACAGGGACAGGGGAAAGAAGGGGGTAACTGCAGGAAAAGGAAGCAGCATGAATAGTGGAAGGGATGTGTGTGTGTGTGTGTGTACCTTTCCAAAGAATGAAATGGCTCCAGCATGGGCAGAGCAGCAGATGGGCCTGGAAAGCACATTGAGGCCATAATTACTAGTGAGAATAATTGTTACTACTAGGAGTTAGTACTAAGAAGGCCTTCTACCTCCTATATGAACACATATTACTCCATTCCAGCATTCCCTTCCATACTCACTTAGCACAGTGGCCTCCCATCCTCTTTACCTCCTACCCAAACTCATCAACTTTATTCATTAAATCATGTGTTTGCACACCTACCAAAGTTCTTGAGCACCTCCCAGTGTACCCGTGCTGCATCCCATTGGAACCATCATTTGTACTTGTCCAATCCTTTGACCCCACCACTTTTTACTCTTCATCTTCCCACTGTTTTCTACATTTGCCTCCTTACCCAGTTTAGGCAGAAGAATAGCCACACCCACCCCAAAGGATGTCCACATTTGAAATCCTGGAACCCCATGAATGTGTTAAGTTACATGGAAAGGAGAATTAGGGTTGCAGATGGAATTAGGGTTGCTAATCAGCGGACCTCAGGATAGGGAGATTATCCTGGTTTATCCAGATGAGCCCAGTGCAATCATGAAGGTCTTTGAAAGGTGAAGAGGGAATTAGGAGAGGGAACCAGAAAGATGGCAACATGAAAAAGACTTGTTCCAATGTTGCTGGCTCTGAAGATGCAGAAGGGGGGCTATGGGCCAATGAATGCAGGAAGCCTCTAGAAACTAGAAAAGGCGAGGAAACAGATTCTTCCCCCCAAGTGTCCCGAAGGAAGTCAGAGCTTCTGGCATCTTGATTTCAGCCCTGTCAGACCTTGGACGTTTGACCTCCAGAACTGTGCGATAATGAATTTGTTGTTTGTAAGTCACTAAGTTTGTGGTATTCCTTTTTCTTGTCCATAACTGAGGCATGCTCAAGACTGCTTGGCAACCTCCTCTCCACCTCAGATCTTTGACAAGTTCTGTGCAACACCCAATTCTTAGCTTCCTCACTTCCTATGATCTGCCATCTACCTTACCTCAGCCACTCACTGCCAGCACTATGTCCGGGGTTCCAAACCTTTCTTAATGAGAAGCTATATCACTTCCAAATATCTCAATTTCAAGCATTCCACACTCTGACCCCCACCTCTTATTTTTTTTTATTAAGGTATCATTGATATACACTCTTATGAAGGTTTCACATGAAAAACAATGTGGTTACTACATTCATGCATATTATCGAGTCCTTTCCCCATACCACATTGCAGTCACTGTCCATCAGTGTAGTAAGATGCCACAGAGTCACTACTTGTCTTCTCTGTGCTACATTGTCTTCCCCATGATCCCCCCCACACCATGTGTACTCATCATAATACCCCTCAATCCCATTCTCTCTCCCTCCCTCATAGAATGAGTTTGGAAATATTCCCTCCTTTTCTACTTTTTGGAAAACTTTAAGGAGGATTGGTATTAGGTCTTCACTAAATGTTTGATAAAATTCAGTGGTGAAGCCATCTGGTCCAGGGGTTTTCTTCTTAGGTAGTTTTTGATTACCAATTAAATTTCATTGCTGGTAATTGGTCTGTTCAGATTTTGTTTCTTTCTTTTTTAATGTATTGTTCTTTTGTGATTTTAATAGTAATCCACACATATAATAAATGATTTAGAAAGTTACACAAGGTTGATGAGGGAGTCATAATGGACTATTTTCCAGTAGTTATACTGGCCCATCACCTCTTATGGACCATATCATTGGCACACTCTCTTCTGTTGACGTGGGTGAGCAGGTCAGGGTTCAGCATCATGTGCTGTGTGCCAGGTCCTGTCCTTAGGACTGTGTTCCGTAAACCAGCAGTTGGGACAGGGAGAAATCAGGGGTCCAGAAGAGGGAGGGTAGTCAACATCATAAACCCCTTATGATCTCATCAACCTGTCATCTCTGAATTTGAACAAATCATTTTACTTCTCCAGGTTTCCATCTGCAGCTAATATGTGGGTCAAATAAATGAGAGGTTCTTTAAAAGTTATGGTCAAGAACCTTTTGAGAAGCTGATGAATGGTGTGGACATTAATTTTTAAATTAATCTGTAGATATATCCACAAATTAGCAGATACTCCAGGGACTTTAAGGAAGCCTATGGATTCTCTTAAGAATGCCATGGACTTGGGAGCTCAATGTCTCTTCCAATTTCACAAATCTGTGATTCTAGTGTCTTCCATCACTTGAATCCTGTCAGGCCCCTGTGTGAAACTCTCCAACAATTTCCCATTGAAATTGGAATCAAAATAATTACCAAGCATGGCCAACAATTAAAATCTAGATACATTTTGCCCTGATCACATAACTACTTTCCTCCTTGATTGCTTTGTCCCAGGCACACGGATTTTGTTTTTTTTTTAAAAGCTTTATTAAAAGAAGTATAATTGAAAGAACATAAGCTGCTCCATGTAAAGTGTGCAGTTTTATAAAATTGACATATGTTATGCCTGAGAAATATCATCACAGTCAAAATAATGAATACATCCATCACACCATGTTTCACAATCTCTTGGAATATATGGCAATGACAACTACATTGTTGCTCCAAAGAGCTTCTTTATTTCATGAATAAAAGGGTTATTAAGTAATAGTTCAGGTTTGATCCCAAACACTTTAATTGTCCAAATTGCTCATCTGCTTTTTCCTCAAACTTGTATATGAATGACTTTTTGTAATTCCCAAAGATCAAATATACTCTGTGGATTAATAGTTATTAACAGTGAAGTTTTAATGTTCCACAAACTCCAAAGACAATTCTACATGGGAAGATAAACTACTTTTAGAAACAGAAATAGCATCGTTTGAATGGGTGCTTCTTTGCTTTCTAAAATGACCTGAAGTGACATTGGCAATAAAGGCTAAATAAGGTATAAATATTATCTTTTTATAGCAGGACTTAGGCAATGTTCACTCTAAGACTTCAAGCTTGTTTGGATCTGTTTAGAGCCCTGAATGAGGTAGGAGCTGGGACAGGACTTAACAGAAGATGTCCACAATTCAGATGATCTCTCTGGCTTAGCACTGCATTTTAACCTCTCACATTCCCACTTTTAACATTTTATGCAAGTGTTTTGGTTAGCCCTCTCAAGGAAAATGCAGTTACAGCATGTATCATTTTGGTGTCTAGTTTTGTAAAGCACCTCTTTTTGCCTGGTAGACAATTCACCGTGTGGTAGAAAGATTCTAATTTGTGTTAATGTGCATCAATTTGAGTCTTTACAGGGTTAATTAGAGTTAAAAGTTGAGCTGCTTGGGAGCCTTATAAAACAATCAATAGACCTCTAACAAAAAAAAGTACAGAGATTTCTGATACACTGCCTCACTCCACTCCCCATTTCCTCTATTAACATATTGAAATTACCATGATACATTTGTTACAATTGATGAGCCAATTTAATATATTATTTTAAACTAAAGCCCATAGTTTACATTAGGGCTCACTCTTTGTGTTGTACATCCTATGGGTTTTAACAAATATATGATGACAGTATCCACCAGTAGAGTATCATACATGATAGTTTTTTTATTGAAGTATCCTTGATATACAATCTTATGTTGGTTTCAAATATACAACACAGTGGTTCAACACTTACCCATATTATTATATCCTCACCCCCACTAGTGTGGTTACTACCTGTCCACATAGGAAGATGTTACAGAATCATTGACCATATTCTCCATGCTGTACTGCTGTCCCCGTGACCAACTGATATTGTGATTGTGAATTATTGTGACCCTTTATCCCCTTCTCCCTCCCCCACAGCCCGCCCCAATCCCTCCCCCTTGGTGACTACTAGTCCTTTCTCAGTGTCTGTGAGTCTACTGCTATTTTGTTCCTTCTGTTTTACTTTGTTTTTATAATCCAAAAATAAGTGAAATCATATGGTATTTGTCTTTCTCCACCTGGCTTATTTCACTGAGCATAAGAACCTCTAGAGCCATCCATGTCGTTGAAATGGGAGGATTTCTTTTCTTTTTATGGCTGAATAATATTCCGTTGTGTATGTGTAGCACCTCTTCTTTATCCATTCATCTACTGATGGACACTGAGGTTGCTTCCATGTCTTGGCTATTGCAAATAGTGCAGCAATAAACAGAGGGGTGCATATGTCTTTTTAAATCTGGGATCTTGTTTTTTTTAGGTAAATTCCTAAGGGTGGAATTACTGGGTCAAATGATATTTCTATTTTTAGTTTTTTAAGGAACCTCCATACTGCTTTCCAGAGCAACCTTGCACCAATTTACATTCCCACCAACAGTGCAGGAGGGTTCCCATTTCTCCATATCCTCGCCAGCATTTGATATTTATTGTCTTTTGTATAGTGACCAACCTAACTGGTCGAGGTGATATCTCATTGTGGTTTTAATTTGCATTTCCCTGATAACTAGCTATAGGGAGCATCTTTTCATGTGTTTGTTGGCCATTTGTATTTCTTCTTTGGAGAAGTGTCTGTTTAGGTCCTCTGCCCATTTTTTAATCCAGTTATTTGCTTTTTGGGTGTTGAGGTGTATGAGTTCTTTATATAGTTTGGATGTTAACTGTTCATCTGATGCGTCATTTATGGATATATACTTCTGTACTTCATACATGATAGTTTTAATTCCCTAAAAATCCTTAAAAAATTCCACAAAAATTGTGCTCACTTACTTATTCATCCCTGTATCCTCCACCCTGAACTTCTCTTTGAACTTCTCTTCAACCACTGATTTGAACTGCTTAGTAAGTTTGTCTTGTTGTAATGCTACAGTATGTAGCCTCTAAGATTGTTTTTTTTTTCATTTAGCAATATGCATTTAAGTTTTCTGCATGTCTTTTCTTGGCTTCATAGCTCATTTCTTTTCATCACTGATTTCTTCCAATTTCTTTAAATCCATTGTATGGATGTACCACAGTTTATTCATGCACCTATTGGAAGACATCTTATTTTTAGGTCTAATTTCCTAATACATTAAACTTAAATGTATGGTGTGAAACATTAAGTGGTATTAATTTCTGAGATTTACATTTATGGCAAAACAGTTAAAAAATCTATGCTAAATCAAGAAAAACTCCTTGGTCTAGCCATTTTTTTCGTTTTTCCTTTTTTTCCCTAGGAGTGTAAGTGGGTTTGTTTGCCTTTGATTGGGGACATATTTCTTCATAACTGCCATTACTACCTACCACGACCACCACCAGCACTAGCTTCACTCCCACATGAAACTTAATTGCCATAAAAATACTCATGACTGAGGGTCTGAGATTTAATGCTCTATTTTGTACATATTATTTGAAGCTTTCATGGAACTTCATTAAGTGTACATTTATGGTGGTGAGCATTGTAGGTAAATTAAGAATTCAAGGTCCAATCCTAAGGTCTAGCGATGATGCAAAGAGAGGAAGAAAAAAATCAGAGTTTGCAACAGGCTTCAGCAACGTTGAGCCAAAGTAATGAAAGTAGGTCCATATTGTATCATGTCGAGGTGATTTCTGTCGAAGAAAATTATCTGGTTAAATGGAAGGAAAATGTGACCAGAAACAGACTTTCTGGAAAGCTAACATTTTAGTTTAAATACCTCTACAGATTTTACTTTTCAAAACAATAAACATTTTCATGTGTGGAAAAGTCTCAGGCATTAGTTTCTTAAACTGCACTGAATGTTTTGTGCCAGAATATAGTACACATGCAAAACTGGTTTTGACAGGAAATTTTCATCATGATGTGAATAACTGGGTCCTCAGTATTTCCTTTCAAAAGAAAATCCTCAATTTAATGATCCCCCCAAGCCCTCTGTAGACCTCTGTGAATCTCAACTATCACCATTTAATAAACAATAAACTTGATATATCCAAGTTGACAAAAGCTTCCATGTATACTTAAAATCTTCACTAGAGTGTCTAAACTTTACAACTGATTTAGTATCCTCAAGACAACTTATGTTTGGAGGAAATATGCAGAAAGTGAAGATTATGTCAACATAGTAGATGCTCACTTAAATCGGCTTCTTAATTGGTCTGTTTTCACTATTTCACTAAAAAGTTACATAGAAAGTCATCAGTGAACTCCAAATGACCCCATCTAGCGGCCTTTTCCCAGCTTTATTCTGTTTCTCTATTATATTTTATAAATTATTTACATTTATTGCTCCTATCCTCTTATGTCCCTTTTCACATCTCTGAGAAGTCAGTTACTCTCTCTTTTTTCAGTCCCCACTGGGGCATTCCCCAGGGTTCTGTCCTCTCAGCTCATGACAAAAAACATGCATTCATGAGGAGATAGTCTGCTATGTAGGAAGGGAACTAAATCAGGGATGAGAACTGCATTAAATTCTCACTTGTGCTCCACATTAACTTCATGAACTTTGTTTAGTGTCATTAAAATCTTGGAGTTTCAGTTTCCACATCCACAAGAAGTGCAGTGATCCTTGCCCAATGTACACTATAAGGTTATAGTGAGGATCAGAAGGGATAATAGATGTAAAAACTTTGATAAGCACATACTACTCTGCAAATGGATGTTACCTATGTTATTAGAAGACAGCTTGGTCATTGGGACTGTGAGACAGACTCTTTGGGTAGAGCTAATTGGTCTTCAAGTGGATCAAACCATGACCTTGTATTAATTATCCATATTTGAACCACCTAGTCTAATGGGCCCAAGCCATACGGAGCACTTCTGCTTTGCATATGTTTATTGTGAAATCTAACTTTTCATTATTTTGGACTAGTATTTCACAAAGATTTTGATGCAGGTGTCAACTCTCCTAGCATTAGAGTGTTAACAGAAGTAGTTATTATATAAGGTTTAAAGTGCTCATCAAATGTCTGTACCAGTCTTTTGCATGTACTGTTAAGTGCTTGACTGTTGACAGTGTATAATTTATAAGAAAACACAAATGTATACTGTTATGAATCACTTGCTACATATTTTATTACAAGCATTGAAATATTGGCTTATTTATATTACCAGAGTGTGGGCCCTCAGGTTGCCCCTAAATTTCAGGACCTCTTGCACCACATCCCCAGGCAGATGGAGGGCCATCCCCACCACATGCTCTACGAGTGCCACTCCTACCCTGAGGACGTGCTCCTCTTCCTTCAACATCTTTAACTGGAGTAAGTGGTAAACTATCACCTTTGCTGGAGGGCCTCCTCCTCCAGGATCACCATCTGCTCTGTCTTATGGAATGAAGCAGAAATAAATGTATACGCTTGAACTCTATATTGATTCTTGAACTCCATGACTTGATTCTCCTTTGAGAGAATCAACTTGTCAAAGGGAAAACTTTGACAAAGGCTTTTGGGCATCTTCTGGCCCTTGGTGGTCATTAAGGTATGAAAATTGCATACTTGTGTACTGTATAATGTTAGAGAATATGACCCCTGCCTCTTTCTTTGTGGGCTCACCACAATATGTTCCTCTTTCAGAACTGTATCTCAATAATTTGAAACTCCATAGAGAATATAAAATTCATGTGGAAGGCAAAGGGGAACTAATAAAGTGGTGTAAGGAATAATGTATTTGTTTCTTAAGGCTGCCATAATAAATTTCTATAAACTGGATGGTTTCCAGAAACAAAAACTTTTCTATAAATTCTAAATGCCAGAAATCTAAAATCAAAGTGTTGGTAGGGCCACACTCCCTCTGGAGACCCTTTTCTTTGCATCTTCCAGCTTCTGCTGGCTCTGGGCATTCCTTGGCTTGTGGCTCCATCTCTCCCTGAAACATGTTCTCATGGCCATCTCCTGTGTGTGTCTGTAAACTCTTCCTTTCTCTTTCTTATAAGGATACATGTGATTGCATTTAAAGCCCATTCAGATAATCCAGAATAAACCCCTCCTTCCAAGATCCTTAAATTAATCATACCTTGTGCCATATAAAGTAACATTCACAGGTTCTAAGAATTAGGACATGAAAATATCCTTTTGGAGGCCACCATTCATCCCTCTACAATAGTATAGGAAATACATTCTCAGATGAAGAACAGTTTTGTTTCTCTTACTGTCTTTAACTCCAAGAATGCTAACATTCTTAGATGTAAATATTAGGTTTTTTTGTTATTGAACCTTGTTATCTTAGTTATTTTTATCCTCAGAAGATGATTTTTTCTATTTTTAAACTTTCAGATACTGTGGAGTAGGTAAGAGCATTCTGTGATGACAAAAACCTAATTGCTCTTTGACATGGTAGGGGAAAGTGAAATCTTCTTCTGTATACTATTTTATTTAATCGTCATCAAACAATATGTTTTTTATTGTGTTAAAATATACATAATAAAAGTCACCATTCTAACCACTTTGTAAGTGTACAATTCAGCAGCATTACTTTCACAGTGTTGTGCAACCATCACCACTATGATGATCCACTGGGTCATCATCCTGAAAAGAAACTCTTTATTAATTAAAAAGACACTCCCCATTCCATCTTCCTGTCTAGCCCCTGATAATCACCATTCTATTTTCTGTCTCTACAAATTTGCTTACTCTAGGTACCTCACATAAGTGGAATCATGTAACATTTTTCCCTTTTTGTCTGGTTTATTTCACTTAGTGAAATAGGCCCAGGGCCAGGTGCTAAACGAGGGCAGGGTATCATTTGCCTGTCGGCCAACACACTAGCAAACCAATGTGAGAGTCAGCTTCTTAAGGGGAGGAATTAATCAAAAAGCTATATGGACTTTCTAGACTAGTTATCAATAAACTGCCACCAAGCCACAGGTAAATATCTGGATATAAAACCAAAGTTAGAAAAGTCGCTTATTGTCAGTAAGTTTCCAGAAATACTGGGGAAGGACCATATCCAAGAGCAAGTGTTGTACCAACAAAGGGTCGGTGCCTTCATTTTGAGAACCTACCAGATGACACAGGCTTGCTCAAATATAGGGACCCCATAACAGCAGAAGGTAATATTTTCCTCTGGAACTTGATGGGGCCATTGGTTTGCAGATGACAGTCAGTGCACATGTGAAAACAGACAGAGGGCAGTGAATGTTGCCCATTTTAGAAGGAACAAACTGAAATGAGTAAATGAATAAGGGGTTGATCTGTATATGAAGAAACACTTCCTTGATAAAAGGGGCAGCAGTGGAAGCTACTAATACATAATACAGTGTCACAGGGGTGCACAGAAATACAAATCAGAAATTAAAAGGCAATACACAACGGTTATGAGCCCACATTTAGGGAGTCAAAATCCACTGCCAATTAAGAACTGTGGGAACCTCAGGAAATCACTTAAGCTCCCTGTGCCTCAGTTTCCTCATTTGTAAAATAGGTATGACTATAGTTGAAACCTAGGAGTTTATACCTCATAAGGTTATTGATTTTTTTTAATATTGGTATCATTAATATACACTTACATGAGCAACATCGTGGTTACTAGATTTCCCCCCATTATCAAGTCCTCACCACATACCCCATTACAGTCACTGTCCATCAGCGTAGTAAGGTGCTATAGAGTCACTACTTGTCTTCTCTGTGCTATACTGCCTTCCCTGTGCACCACCCCCTGCCATTATGGGTGCTAATCATAATGCCCCATATCCCTCCCTTCCCACCCTTCCTCCCCAGTCACTTTCCCTTTGGTATTTGTTAGTCCATTCTTGGGTTCTGTAAGTCTGCTGCTGTTTTGTTCCTTCAGTTTTTGCTTTGTTCTAATACTCCACAGATGAGTCAAATCATTTGATACTTGTCTTTCTCTGACTGGCTTATTTCACGGAGCATAATATCCTCTACCTCCATCCATGTTGTTGCAAATGGTAGGATTTGTTTTCTTCTTATGGCTGAATAATATTCCATTGTGTATATGTAGCACATCTTCTTTATCCATTCATCTACTAATGGACACTTAGGTTGTTTCCATTTCTTGGCTATTGTAAATAGTGCTGCGATAAAAGGGTTGCATCTGTCTTTTTCAAACTCGGTTCCTGCATTCTTAGGGTAAATTCCTAGGAGTGGAATTCCTGGATCAAATGGAATTTCTATTTTGAGTTTTTTGAGGAACCTCCATACTGCTTTCCACAATGGTTGAACTAATTTACATTACCACCAGTAGTATAGGAGGGTTCCCCTTTCTCCACATCATCGCCAATATTTGTTGTTGTCTTTTGGATGTTGGCCATCCTAACTGGTGTGAGGTGATATCTCATTGTGGTTTTAACTTGCATTTCTCTGATGATTAGTGATGTGGAGCATCTTTTCATGTGCCTGTTGGCCATCTGAATTTCTTTGGAGAAGTGTCTGTTCAGATCTTCAGTCCATTTTTTAATCACGTTATTTGCTTTCTGTTTTGGGTTTTTTTTTAGGTTTTACTTATTTATTTTTTAGATTTCCCACTGCATACCCCATTACAGTCACTGTCCATCAGCGTGGTAAGATGCTATAGATTCACTACTTGTCTTCTCTGTGTTATACTGCCTTCCCAGTATCCGCCCCCCAATACATTATGTGTACTAATCATAATACCCCTTTTTCGTCCTTATCCCTTCCTTCCCACCCATCTTCCCCAGTCCCTCTCCCCTTTGGTAACTGTTAGTCCATTCTTGGGTTCTGTGAGTCTGCTGCTGTTTTGTTCCTTCAGTTTTTGCTTTGGTCTTATACTCCACAGATGAGTGAAATCATTTGATACTTGTCTTTTTCCACCTGGCTTATTTACTGAGCATAATATCCTCCAGCTCCATCCATGTTGTTGCAAATGGTAGGATTTGTTTTTTCTTATGGCTGAATAGTATTCTATTGTGTATATGTACCACGCCTTCTTTATCCATTCATCTAGTGATGGACACTTAGGTTGCTTCCATATCTTGGCTATTGTAAACAGTGCTGCAATAAACATAAGGGTGCATATGTCATTTTGAATCTGAGAAGTTGTATTCTTTGGGTAAATTCCTAGGAGTGGGATGCCCTGGTCAAATGGTACTTCTGTTTTTAGTTTTTTGAGGAATCTCCATATTGCATTCCACAATGGTTGAACTAGGTTACATTCCCACCAGCAGTGTAGGAGGGTTCCCCATTGTCCGCATCCTTGCCAGCATTTGTTGTTCTTAGTATTTTTTATGCTGGCCATACTAATTGGAATGAGGTGATATCTCCTTGTGTTTTCAATTTGCATTTCTCCGATGATTATGGATGTGTAACATCTTTTCATATGCCTGTTGGCCATCTGAATTTCTTCTTTGGAGAAGTGTCTGTTCATAACCTCTGCCCATTTTTTAATTGGATTATTTGCTTTTCGTTTTTTGAGGTGCATGAGCTCTTTATATAAGTTGGGTGCCATCCTCTTTTCGGATATGTCATTTAGGAATATATTCTCCCATACTGTAGGATGTCTTTCTGTTCTACTAACGGTGTCCTTTGCTGTACAGAAGCTTTTTAGTTTGATATAGTTCCACATATTCATTTTTGCTTTTGTTTCCCTTGCCTGGGGCGATACGTTCATGAAAAAGTTGCTCATGTTTATGTTCAAGAGATGTTTGCCTATGTTTTTTTCTAAATTTTATGGTTTCATGACTTACATTCAAGTCTTTGATCCATTTTGAGTTGACTTTTGTGTATGGGGTTAGACAGTAATCCAGTTTCACTCTCTGACATGTAGCTGTCCAGTTTTGCCAACAACAGCTGTTCAAGAGGCTGTCATGTCCCCATTGTATATCCATGGTCCCTTTATCGTGTATTAATTGACCATATGTGCTTGGGTTTATATCTGAGTTCTCTAGTCTGTTCCACTGGTTTATAGGTCGGTTCTTGTGCCAGTACCAAATTGTCTTGATTACTGTGGCTTTGCAGTAGAGCTTGAAGTCAGGGAGTGTAATTCCCCCTGTTTTATTCTTCCTTCTCAGCATTGCTTTGGCTATTCGGGGTCTTTTGTGGTTCCATATGAATTTTAGAATTATTTCTTCCAGTTCATTGAAGAATGCTGTTGGTATTTTGATCGGGATTGCATTGAATCTGTAGATTGCTTTAGGTAGTATAGCCATTTTGACAATATTTATTCTTCCTAGCCAAGAGTATGAGATGAATTTCCATTTGGTAGTGTCCTCTTTAATTTCTCTTAGGAGTGTCTTATAGTTTTCAGAGTACAGGTCTTTCACTTCCTTCGTTAGGTTTATTCCTAGGTATTTTATTCTTTTTGATGCATTTGTGAATGGAATTGTTTTTCTGATTTCTCTTTCTGTTAGTTCATCCTTAGTGTATAGGAAAGCAACAGATTTCTGTATGTTAATTTTGTATCCCGCAACTTGCTGAATTCAGATATTAGTTCTAGTAGTTTTGGAGTGGAGTCTTTAGGGTTTTTTATGTACAGTATCATGTCATCTGCAAATAGTGACAATTTGACTTCTTCTTTACCAATCTGGATGCCTTGTATGTCTTTGTTTTGTCTGATTGCCGTGGCTGGGACCTCCAGTACTATGTTGAATAAGAGTGGAGAGAGTGGGCATCCCTGTTTTGTTCCCGATCTTAGATGAAAAGCTTTTAGCTTCTCGCTGTTAAGTATGATGTCAGCTGTGGGTTTGTCATATATGGCCTTTATGATGTTGAGGTACTTGCCCTCTATACCCATTTTGTTGAGAGTTTTAATCATGAATGGATGCTGAATTTTTTCAAATGCTTTTTCTGCATCTATGGAGATGATCATGTGGTTTTTGTTCTTCTTTTTGTTGATGTGGTGGATGATGTTGATGGATTTTCGAATGTTGTACCATCCTTGCATCCCTGAGATGAATCCCACTTGATCATGGTGTATGATCCTCTTGATGTATTTTGAATTCGGTTTGCTAATATTTTGTTGAGTATTTTTGCATCTATGTTCATCAGGGATATTGGTCTGTAATTTTCTTTTTTGGTGAGGTGTTTGCCCGGTTTTGGTATTAGAGTGATGCTGGCTTCATAGAATGAGTTTGGAAGTATTCCCTCCTCTTCTATTTTTGGAAAACTTTAAGGAGAATCGGTGTTATTTCTTCTCTATATGTCTGGTAGAATTCAGAGGTGAATCCATCAGGCCCAGGGGTTTTGTTCTTGGGTAGTTTTTTTGATTACCAATTCGATTTCGTTGCTGGTGATTGGTCTGTTTAGTTTTTCTGTTTCTTGCTTGGTCAGTCTTGGAAGGTTGTATTTTTCTAAGAAGTTGTCCATTTCTTCTATGTTTTCCAGCTTGTTAGCATATAGATTCTCATAATATTCTCTTACAATTCTTTGTATTTCTGTGGGGTCCATCGTGATTTTTCCTTTCTCATTTCTGATTCTGTTTATGTGTGTAGATTCTCTTTTTCTCTTAGTGAGTCTGGCTAGGGGTTTATCTATTTTGTTTATTTTTTCAAGGAACCAGCTCTTGGTTTTATTGATTTTTTCTATTGTTTTATTCTTCTCAATTTTATTTATTTCTTCTCTAATCTTTATTATGTCCCTCCTTCTGGTGACTTTGGGCCTCATTTGTTCTTCTTTTTCCAATTTGAGTAATTGTGTCTTTAGACTATTCATTTGGGAATGTTCTTCCTTCTTTAAATAGGCCTGGATTGCAATATACTTTCCTCTTAGAACTGCCTTTGCTGCGTCCCACAGAAGTTGTGGCTTTGTGTTGTTGTTGTCATTAGTCTCCATATATTCTTTGATTTCTGTTTTGATTTGGTCGTTAACCCATTGATTAATTAGGAGAGTGTTGTTAAGTCTCCATGTATTTGTGAGCCTTTTTGATTTCTTTGTAAAATTTAATTCTAGTTTAATACCTTTATGATCTGAGAAGTTGGTTGGTAGAATTTCAATATTTTCGACTTTACTGAGGTTCTTTTTGTGGCCTCGTATGTGGTCTATTCTGGAAAATGTTCCATGTGCACTTGAGAAGAATGTGTATCCTGTTGCTTTTGGGTGTAGAGTTCTGTAGATGTCTGTTAGGTCCATCTGTTCTAGTGTGTTGTTCAGTGCCTCTGTGTCTTTACTTATTTCCTGTCTGGTTGATCTGTCCTTTGGAGTGAGTGGTGTGTTGAAGTCCCCTAAAATGAATGCATTGCTGTCTATTTCCTCCTTTAATTCTGTTAGTATTTTTTTCACATATGCCGGCACTCCTGTGTTGGGTGCATATATATTTATAATGGTTATATCTTCTTGTTGGATTGAACCCTTTATCATTATGTAATGCCCGTCTTTATCTCTTGTTACTTTCTTCGCTTTGAAGTCTATTTTGTCTGATACAAGTACTGCAACACCTGCTTTTTTCTCTTTGTTGTTTCCATGAAATATCTTTTTCCATCCCTTCACTTTTAGTCTGTGTATATCTTTGGGCTTGAGGTGAGTCTCTTGTAAGCAGCATATAGATGGGTCTTGCTTTTTTATCCATTGTATTACTCTGTGTCTTTTGATTCATGCATTTAATCCATTTACATTTAGCGTGATTATTGATAGATATGTACTTATTGCCATTACTGGCTTTAGATTCATGGTTACCAAAGGTTCAGGGGTTGCTTGTTAACTATCTAACAATCTAGCTTAACTTTCTTGTTAAGTATTTCAAACACAGTCTGATGTTTCTTTATTTCTCTCCCTTCTTATTCTTCCTCCTCCATTCTTTATATACTAGGTGTTTTATTCTTTGCCTTTAGTATTTGGATGGTCTGCTTTCCTTGCTATGATTTTATTTTCTCTGGTGACATCTTTTTAGCCTTAGGAGTGCTTCCCTCTAGAGCAGTTCCTTTAAGATGTCCTGTAGAGGTGGTTTATGGGAGGCAAATTCTCTCAGCTTTTGCTTGTCTGGAAATTGTTTAATCCCTCCGTCATATTTAAATGATAATCGTGCTGGATACAGTATTCTTAGTTCGAGGCCCTTCTGTTTCATTGCGTTAAATATATCATGCCATTCTCTTCTAGCCTGTAAGGTTTCTGTTGAGAAGTCTGATGTTAGTCTGATGGGTTTTCCTTTGAAGGTGATCTTTTTTCTTTCTCTATCTGCCTTTAATACTCTGTCCTTATCTTTGATCTTTGCCATTTTAATTATTATGTGTCTTGGTGTTGTCTTCCTGGGGTCCCTTTTGTTAGGAGATCTGTGGGCTTCCATGGACTGCGAGACTATTTCCTTCCCCAGCGAGGGAAAGTTTTCAGCAATTATTTCTTCAAAGACACTTTCTATCCCTTTTTCTCTCTCTTCTTCCTCTGGTACTCCTATAATGCGAATATTGTTCAGTTTGGATTGGTCACACAGTTCTCTTAATATTCTTTCATTCCTAGAGATCCTTTTATCTCTCTCTGCCTCAGCTGCTCTGTGTTCCTGTTCTCTGATTTCTATTGCATTAACAGTCTCTTGCATCTCTTCCAGTCTGCTGCTGAGCCCGTCCATGCCTGTCTCATTTCTGCATTATCTTTCTTGACTTCCCTCACTTCCTGCCTTAGCTCTTGCATATTTCTCTGTAGATCCATCAGCATGGTTATGACTTTTATTCTGAATTCTTTTTCAGGAAGATTCTGCATTTCCATCCCTTCAGATTCCCTCTCAGGAGTTGTCTCGGTCTGGGTGAATTTTGTGTGTATCATATTTCTCTGTGTTTCATGTTGATAGGAGTGGTCGCTGGTAGGTGCCACGTATGTCAGCTGGGCTCTTTAAGACTGAAAAGAAAAAAAAACAAGAAAAAAAAGAAGGAAGAGAAAGAAAATAGAGAAACAAGAAAGAAAGAAAAGAAAGAAAAAGGAAAGGGAGAAAGAAAAAAAAACCCGCTCACCTGGAGTGGATTCTGTAAGGGTGCTGTAGGTGTCGCTGTTGCTTCACTATTCCACAGCCAATGCCGCGCCGCTCTTTGTAGCTCTGGCCGGCGTGGGAAAGAATGGGAGGCTGTTGTTCTCTGTATAAAGTTTTAGTGTGGCTGCTACCTTTTCTCAGTCACCAGCTAAGGGATCCGAAGTTTCTCAGGACTCCCATACCACTGCGCTGAGCTTGCCGGGCGATGGTGTTCCCTCGCTGGGCCCCCCACTTCTTCAAGACCACTACAAACCATGAGCGCTTTTCTCTTGTCCCTGGGCGCTGGCTGCACAGACCCGGCGCGTTCTTGGCTCAAAACCTGCACCTTCTGCCTCTCCAATGTCCGATGCACCGCACGATGTGCATCAGTGCTCCCGGCACAGACCACCGGGCCTGGGTATTTCACGGGCCTGCTCTTCCACTCCCTCCCAGCTCTGAATCCTCTCCTCCCGCCTGCGCACCGGGATGGGTGAGTGCTGGGGTCCCGTGGGGTCGCGGCTCCGTATCTTACCCGCCTCAGGGGGTGCCAAGTCCTCTCGGGTGTAGCTGCACGCTGTGCACTTTCCTGTGTATTCTGGTCTCTCTTTTAGGAATAGTTGTATTTGCTGTTTTTTCTTAGATAAATATAGTGCTGGGAGGAGATTTCTGCCACCCTGCTTATGCTGCCATCTTCCCGGAAGTCCTTCTCTTTAGGTTTTTTTATGTATCATATGTGTCATCTATAGTGACAGATTGACATCTTCCTTACAAATCTGGATGCCTTTTATTTCTTTGTGCTGTCTGATTGCCATGGCTTGGAACTCCAGTACTATGTTGAATAAAAGCAGGGACAGTGGGCATCCCTGTGTTGTTCCCGATCTTAAAGAAAAAGCTTTCAGCTTCTCACTGTTAAGTATAATGTTGGCTGTTGGTTTGTCATATATGGCCTTTATTATGTTGAGGTACTTGCCCTCTATACCCACTTTCTTGAGAGTTTTTATCATGAATGGATGTTGAATTTTGTCAAATGTTTTTCAGCATCTATGGAGATGATTGCGTGCTTTTTGTCCTTCTTTTTGTTGATGTGGTGGATGATGTTGATGGATTTTCAAATGTTG
>JAVSCE010002998.1:0-100277 GCA_032199065.1 Smutsia gigantea
ATCCGCATCTAGCACAAAGCTGGCACATATTAAATGTTCAGTAATTATTAGTTATTTGTTGTCTTAAGTAAATGAAAATACACGTGCAAGAATGAATATTCAGAAACTAGAAATTCTTGATTCTGCTATCTGTCATGGTGTCCCAACTGAAAATTCAGCTGTTGAAGTGAATTGACTGACACATCGCCCAACTAATCACCAAGACTGAGTCACCAAATATTATGGCTCACACAATGCACTACTAATTAAATATCATCCTCTACCATCCTCTGATGGGAAGGTAGGGATGCGTATGTGTGTGTGTGTTTTTATCTTCTTTTACTCCCTGCACTGAAGCTTCAAAAGTCAGGAAACACATTCAGGCCTAAGAGCACTAGACCAGTCTTGGCTATGTCATCTCCTTACCACGGGGCACAGCCTCCTCACTCATCTTGCTCTTAAGTAAAATGAAGGTAATACTCCTTAGACTGCTCTCATGGACCTATTGTGAGAATCTGATGAGTTCATGGGTGTT
This sequence comes from Smutsia gigantea, assembly GCA_032199065.1. Taxonomy (NCBI): domain Eukaryota; kingdom Metazoa; phylum Chordata; class Mammalia; order Pholidota; family Manidae; genus Smutsia; species Smutsia gigantea. The sequence goes on from JAVSCE010002998.1 coordinate 515, forward strand.
AAAAAGGGTTGGTCCATTGTAAAGCCCTGTGCAAACCTATGTCACATATACTCCCCAAAGGATTCATTACAGTCAACAGATCATTACTGTTCATATGAGTGGTCTTCCCCCTGTGGTTTTCTCATAATAGCACCAAGCATTTGTAACCATTCAAATGCAGAAGAGAAAGAAAAAGCAGAAGATACATTGTGTTTGGGTTCCCTAAATCTCCCCTAAATTATTGGTAATCTACCACAGAAGCCTAGAACCCTGATTCATTCTTCTTAATTCCACTGCCCACCCAGTAACACTGCCTCATCGTTGTGAGCAGTTTCCTCTTTTCACACACACAACTACCTCCAGGCATCAAAGGGCTCACAGAGAGCTCAAAGTCAAGGTGAATGCCACACATGGAAGGAAAGGCTGCTAAAGTCCCCAATCCCATAAACTAGAACCATCAGATGGAACCTGACTATGTAGGGAGTCGAATGCTATACTAAAGAGTTTGGTCATAATTATAGCGAGCAGGGGCCCACAGAAGGGGCATCTTTTATTCTCCTTGACACTAAAGAGGATATAGCACAGTCATAAACCTGTGCAAGTTGATGAGCTTAGTATTACTGGAGATACCAAGAAGGAAGAATAATGAGACATGAAGAGACAACCTGGAAATATATTAAATACACACTCTAAGAGCTAGAAAAGACCTCCAAGGCCCCACTAGCACATCACATTCCAGACTGAGAAATGGAAGCCGAGACTTGAAGCATCCTGACCAAGTCATAGGGCCAGCTCATGGCACAGCTGCATCAGAACACAGACCTCTCAGCGCCCACGCTCTCTGCCTTAACAGCACCCGCCAGCCTCTTTCTCCTCTGCCCAGGACGAGGTGGCAGCAAAAGGGCCACCACGGCAATGCAGAGTGGCACCTGGTTCTTCAGCCTCAGCCGGGTGGAGGGGGCCTTCCCCTGGCTGCCTGCTGAACCCCTGTGGCTTCTTCAGAGCAATGCTTTTCCACAGCTGCTCACATGATGATGGGGCACAGGCTGCCATCAAGACATTAAAGCCCAAGGGCTGGGATATTTTGTCAAATAACAAAGAAACCTCTCTTTACCTCAGTGGAGAAACCAATGCCAGAAAGGGGAGAAGTCAAGTGTGGCTAGAACCCCCTCCTGAAGGAGCAGGAAACTACAAACCTGTGCAACATGACAACTGTAGTGTATTGACAAGAGACTACAGAACCCATCTGACTCCATTTTGACATTGTCTTTGACTGAAGTCAAAGACAAAAAGCTTTAGAAATCATGGCTTGTCTCTTACAGGACTAACAACCGCAGTCCACTCGAGGCCAGGATTTTCTGTTTCTTATTCTTCTTAACCTTCTTAACATCTGATAGGCAAGTGAGTCCTGTGATCACTGACTGGAGCGCCAACACCTCAGTTTCGCATCCCTAGTTCCATTTCCCAAGGTGCGAGGGGCTGTGGAAACCACCGCCCATGGGTCTGCTTCTCCCACACAGAAGGCAGAATTTATAAGGGAAGCAGACAACTAGCGAGGCCATGAAAGGGCTGCACTGGCTGAGACATGCCTGTTCCTACAACTGTCGGACATACCCCTGTTTTTCTCCAATGACAAGAGGGACAAGCAGAGGTGGAGGACCATGGAGATACAGCGAATTCATTCATCTCCACCCTCAGCAAGAAATTCTCTGCCAAGTGAGGGCTAATAGTGTGCCCAAGACGTATTTCAGGAAATCACAAAGAAAAATTCAAGACCAGAGTTTTATTTTGTCTATTTAAGTTCAAACCACACAGAGTATCTGGAAGGATTAGAAAACTACTTTCTATGGGGAATTCCAAAGGAATTGGAAAATCTCACACAAAATTAGAACCAAAGCAAACAGAAATAGTAGAGATCTTGGAAATGATCAAATCCAGCCCCATCACTTTGACATTGAATAAAACAGGCCAGAGTTTCACAGCTGGATGGCAGCTGAATTGGGCTGAGAACCCACATCTGCTGACTTCAAGAATAACTCCTTAGTCCTCATTCTATGCTAGCATTGCCTTGAACACTGACTCCAAATTAAACCTACATGTGACCGAAAGGAAAAGAGAAAATAAACTGTTCCCTGTGGCAGATGCTTGGAACATTGGCTTCTTTCTTAAAACTTCACAGTTCATGTTTTGCATAAGATGGAAACCAGTGAGGGTCCTGCTTTGTCAGTTGGGAATGCACATTTCTTAGGAATGCACTGTATGTCTGGTATTCTCCCTCAACTCCCTCTCCCTGTCCCTTTTTTTGCCATATATGGAACTGAGCTCTGAAGCCCAGGTCACAGAACTCAGGCCTTGGGTATGAATGCAATCTGGTTTCTGAGCTGTTTGTCTTTACTGGAAATCCGAAGAATCCATCTAGGAAATATTTACTAAAATGCAAAAGACAGGGAGAATTGATTCACACTCTGAACTTGGCACACAGAAGAACATTTTTCTTTTGCTCACCCAAAGGTATGCCAACCAGATTCTGAGGACAAAGTAGCAACTTTAACAAATGTAGAAGGGTTTCTTTCTCAAGGGACACGTGTGTGTGTGTGTGTGTGTGTGTGTGTGTGTGTGTTAAGGGAGGAGCGTTGTTCTAGGTGAAAGTTGTTCTAAGCAAGAATTAGAAAGATAAAAGTGACACTGAAAAAGCAAGATATAACCAGCTGCCAATCAGAACGTGGATTAGGCACTCATCTTTCTTGATATGACTTATTTACCTCTTCATGTGGTGTCTGCTTTCAAACTTTTGCAAATTGCATTGCAGAAGCAGAAAATCTTTTTGAAAACAGAGATAACCTGCACTTGTCATTCCAATTTAAAACAAGAATTTAAGTACCTGTAATTCCAAAAAATATTTTGAAAGGAATTATATAGAGAATTTAATAAACACATTCCCAAGACATGTGAAACTTAGAATAATCAGAGCAGGAAAGGATAGCTATTTTGAAAGGAGTGAAACCCAGGCCCCAGGAATAGAAATGACTGTCTCAGCTGCACCTAGTTCAGTAGGACGGGGGACTCATAATTTCAAACATGGAGCACAGAAAACCAAAAAGGAAGGAAAGGGACTGCATAAAGTTAAAGACATTATGACTGCTAAGAGCAAAGAGAGAAAACTGCCACCTGGTAACCCAGGACAGTATGCAGCACGCACTATAGCATGTGGTCACCCGCAGACTAGCTGTGTTATTTTCAAGAGTGCACTTCTGTCTCCTTAGCAGGAATAAAGAGAGGCAGGGATCAGAGCCTCAGGAGGCTGGCAGTCCTCGTTAAAATATGAGGTCCATCAAATCCACAAAGTAGAACCTTGAGCACGTCACCTACCCTCTCAGTATCTCTAGTGGTTCATCTGCAAACTAGACATCATCATTTCTACTTTATAAAGCAGTTGAAAAGAGTAAATGGGCTTTTTACCAAGTGTCTACCTAGTAGTGTTTGACGTATAAGTAAGCACTTATAAATAGTACCTGTTCACAGCCATGTTCTTTCACAATTCCTGCACCGTGGAGAATGAATGGTTTGGTGCAATGGCATGAGTCAGGGAGCCCGAGGTTAAAATTCAAATTCCGCACAATTCTTCTCAACCTACCTGTGAACGGTGAGGCTTTGATCATACATATATTATCTCACTGAGTCTCCTTTGACCAGGATTGTTGTAGGGCTCAAATGAGATCTTAGCTGGAGAAAGCTAAGAAACTGAAAAAGCTTTTGAAACTACTTCACAATGTGAAAATGTAAAGTATTATCATAAAGGGCAGAACCTTCTTTGGGGTATAAAAGAGTGTCATATGAATGTAGGTGCTGCATAAGTATCAGTGGACGAATGAGAGATGGCCCGTGCTTCACTTTCCTCCTAAAAAGCAAACCCAGCACTTAAAAAAAAAAAAGTGGTTGCCTTAAAAATAGCTTGAATGCCAAGTTACTCCTCTCATAAACGGTCCTGAGACAGAGGTCATAGACCCAGAACCCCAACAAAGGTGGCAAGAATTTACTGAGACCGCTCTCAGCAGAGTGTAAAGAACAATCATGAAGTGCTGTCCACGGGGTGCCCAGAGTCAAGTCCAGGCACAGGTGGGAAGCCTACAGAGCCCTGGAGGCTCCCAAGCACCTGAGAAGAATCACCTGAAGTGGTCAAGCTGAAAGGCCTTCATCACAGGGGGTTTCAGAGCCAGTGGGAGGAAACCAGCCAGTCTCTCATTAGGCCCGTCTTCCCCATCTGTCCAGGTGACACTTTCTAAACCTTGACAAGTGTACAAGGAGGCAGAAAGCTTAAAGAAGGCAGTACCACCACCATGTACCCACAGTCAGCACCTGTCGTCCTGAAGCACCTCCAGGACAATGGTTTTCCAGGTGAGTTCCACTGAGGCACAGAGGTGTGGAAGGTAACTCGGCTGTGGGTGAAGGCCTACTGGATCATGCACCATTTAACAATAGCACTACCATATAACTACACTTTGGTTATTTTATACTCTGGGATTTCACATTGTATTTCAGGAGTTTAATGAAAGGTATAAAAAAGAATTCCACAAAGGAAAAAGATCTGAAAACATCCAGGCCCAGAGAGTCCGCTGTCCAAAGTCATAGGGCCAGTTAATGGCTGGAGCACACAGAGGTTTCCTGGAGGAAGGTCTGGGAAGAAGGAGCTAATGAGAAACAAACAGAAGAGATTAAGAAAGCTTCAGAGATCACATACTGCAATTAGACAGGTAAGCCCAGCTCCTCACAAGGCTGGAAATCTCTAGAAGGATTTGAAAAGCAAGAAGTGAAGGATCAAAGAAGCCCGAGGTCCTGGTCTGGACCTTCTTTAGCTTCTCTCCTCCACACTCAGCTCTGAGGTGTCACACCCAAATGACCTGTCCCAGAAACAAGGTCTCCCTGCTTCGGGGGGGGGCCCTGAGGGAGAAGGGCAAGAGCTGGAACGAGGAGCACATACACTTTTATTCTTTCCCTGACCCTCTGATGGTGCTCTGGCACCTCAGGTAAAAATCCCTCTCAGGTGACAATAGACTTCAGCTTTTCATACCTCCGTCTTCCCACACGCCAGATAGGGATCAGAGAGCCCCATCAGCCCAAGAGTAGTCTGGTGGAAGCACAGCGAGGCCTCTCCAATCTGCTTCGTAACGGCAGTGAAAGTGCTAAATAAGTGAGTCAAGAAATATTTCTGGAAGAGCTATTCAATTGGAATGTTGGAGGGCCACCTGCACTGCAGTAATGCCATCTGAACTCATCTTTCAGAACCAGCATGAGCCTAGGTTGAAAAAAGTCTTCACAGCTCCAGAGGTAGCCAAATGAATAAATAAACAAAGAGAACTCTCTCAGGGGCCTACTGAAGTTATTAGGGAGAAAGTTATGTTCACAGTGAGGATGTGATTTCATTCGTCTCGCGGGCGCTCGCTGGCTCCCATGTCGCATCTTTCCCCCACCACGTTTGGTAGTGAGCAGTTTGTCATGTATCCAAGGGAAGCGACGCAGGCTGCTCCGTGGCCAATCCATCTAAAAAACATATCATCTGTCTGTGCGGCAGAAAGCCCAGTTGGAATAATCAAGTTCTGTGCGTTCAACTAGAAAACACTTCTTGTTCTCGCTGTCAAAATAATTCTGTATTAAACTTCTGGGATATGTGACTAATGTGCCTGGAACCTTTTGGAGCGGCTGGTTTATTTATTTTAGGGAGGGAGCACTGCTGCTGCCCGTGGCAGTGGTAACGGGGGAAGAGAAGGAAGAAGGAAACAGGAAGGACAGGATGGGAGTCAGAGAAGAGCAGGCACGGGGTCTGCTCGGAGACCAGGACAGTCCCCGGGCCGGCACTGCCCCGCGTCATTATCAAAAGGGGCCAGCTGAGCCAGGCCGGAAAAAAACAAAAAAGACCTAACGACACGCAGTGCACACTTCCCGAGTGAAGGTTGCCTGACAGTTCCTGAAAAGACTCGGAAAATTAAAAAGTAAAAGCAAAACACACACACACCACCCCACAGTAATCCTATCACAGCTCTCTCTCCTTACAGCTTCACTGCTTACAGGAAAACACCCCAAACCCAACAGGGGGACGTTTAAAACTTCTTTGATTGGATACAAATGCCTCACTGGCATGTACCTTTTAGACTCAGCCTGCCATCCCCTTTCCCTGGCACATTCTCATGCCTCTGCGCTTCCGTCTAGCTTAAAGACCCATGTCTCTTTTCCTTGCTTATGAAAATCCTAGCTATCTTTCAAGGCCTAGAACACTACCACCCCATAGTGAAGACTTCCCCAGTGGCAGCCTTCCCCATGCCCATCACCTCTGCACCCCTCACATTAAAGCCTGCCTCTAGGAACTCGTGAGTTGTTGGCTGGCCTATCTGCCCACTCCCTGGCCCACCACCTCTCCCCAGAAACCAGTCTCCCCAGAGCACCCAGTGTGCTCGCACACAGCACATCAACACTGAGCTCTCTGCAGTCAGAGGTCCTCTCTTTCTACCTCGAAATCCCCCAAAGTGGTTTGAGGCCTGCATACAGCAAACTCTCAGTCAGTGCATTTCATCATTGAACCTCTGTGCCTTCCACAGCAAAGCATCTGTCACAGGAAACTCGAGAGACAAAAAAAAAAAATCATTTGAAAGACCTTCAGAAGCAAAAGGCCAGGAATTCACTCATGCTAAGCCTCTAGAGCCAATGCTTGAAAGCAGCCCTTCCCCCTTCCTCCCCTGCGCTGAGTCAGAAAGTGGGTGGAAGTTTGGGAGACTAAAAGAGGAAGGGTGGCAGGAGGGGATGCTGCCAGTGGAAAACAGATGAGGTGATCAGGTAAATAAATCTATAACACATCATTTTTATAACCTAGCAAATAGTTGTATGTTGAAATCATCTGCTTGCTTTGTGGTTTGTTTTGTTTTTCCCCAGCTTCCTGCTCTTAATACTTACAGGGAAGGAGAGAGAGAGAGAGAGATAAGGGAGGGAGGGAGGGAAGAAAGAAAGAAAGAAATAGAGGGTGGGAGGGAGAAGAGAAAGGGAACAGGAGGAAGAATGAAAGAGGTGTTTGCAGGCGGAGACCAGGGCTGGGAGAGTGACCAGGCAGTGAGTGAAGCAGAAGCAAGCTGGCCAGCGCGCTGCTGGTCGGCTTTGGCAGGCCCTCCCTCTAAACATTCTCTCCAGAGACTTCCTTGGCAAAGAGAACTCTAGAAAACAATTTTCACTTTCCTTCTCCAAACCCCACCTTCCTCCTCCACCTCATTTTAAAAATCAGTTCCAACCTCCTAAAGAGGGAAAGCAAAAGTGAGACCCAATTCACTTCACATTTTATACCACTTAAGGAAAACCATTTCTTGGAGCAAATGCTTTATGGTTCAGAGAATCACCTCCTCTCTCATCCTGCTTCTCCACTTCTGCAGCTTGCCTCTCATCTTGTCTTCTTACCTTTTGTCAAATTGGAAGTGATTCCTTGCCCTCAGACCAGACCCAGCTTCATCCCTCTTCCCATTCAAAATTACTCAGTCAATCTCTCTCCCTTACTCAGTCAATCTCTCTCCCTTTCTCCATCCCTCCCTCTCTCGTTCTGTCACCAACACAATACACTGTCTCTGTTTTATTTATTAGAAGGTAACAAATATCCACATTCAGTCACTCATTTATTCATCTTAAATAAATTCAATAAGCCCCTACTAATAAGCATCCTACTCTCAAAGAGCTAATATTCTCGTGATAAAGCAAGCTCATCAGAAAACATAAGGCATAGCTGACAGCAATAGATCATAAGAGAGGCATGTGAGGTCAACACCCCAGCCCAGGGAACCACAAAAGCCCTCCTGGATAATGCACCTGGAACACAGTAGACCCTTTATAAAAATCTGTTAAAGGAAAAATGAACATGTGAATGAGTGAAGAAAGAAATGGATGAGATGCATTTGAGGCTGGACTTAAAAGGGAAAGAATTGGACAGGCAGAAATGAGAGAGCCAACAGTTCAAAGGTGAAGGTCATAGCTGTAGAGAGGCAGAAAAACAAAAGGATCATCTCAGGAATGACCGGAAGTCTAGTGCAAAGGGCAATGCTACTGGTAGAGGAGCTGCAAAGGTGTTTGTTTAATAAACTAATACAGCACTTGCTATGTGATGGATTATGACCTAGTCAACAGTCAGCCTTTACAAACACCAACTCATTTAATCCCCATAACAACCCTATTTCCGTTTAACACAGGAGGAAATGGAAGCATTGGAAGGTGCAGTACACCCTCCTCCAGGTAAGAGCGCTAGTGGTGGAGGGCAGCCCGGCTACAAAGGCTGGCTCGGCCACCTGATTACATCTCCATACTACATCCCCATCTGAGTGACAGATCAGAGAGAGCCTTAAATGCCAGACAGAGGGGCCCGTGCTTTTTGCCATATGCAAAGGAAACAGCTGAAGGTCTGGGTAACTAGAGTAATAGGGTCACATTTAGGGAGAGCAAATCATTTGCATTTGTATATCAGACTTAGCGGAACTTGTTAATAGACTAGAGGCTAAGAGATGAATCAACTGGAGCATCACCCCTTGTCACCTCCAGCCAGTCACACATCCATAAATGACTGTCATTGTTATGTACACAGTCCAACAGGATACACAGTATTCTTTTTTCTGTGTACACTCAAACCCTGAAATGTGATTTTTATATTGGAATAGTCTGGTCCCATCTGGTTTTCGGGCCATGGATTCCAGGAGGAACAGCATGGCTGCAGTCAGCAGTGAATGGCCTCTTAGTCTAGCGGGAACACTCCGAGACACAGCATTGTACATGTACTGAATAGTCACAGAAATAGCTCAGCTAAGGACTCAGGAGGAAAAAACGGCACTCTTTAGAACTGATGTGTTTTTCCTTCTCTCTCTCTACCACTGCTTCTATGACCCAGTAAGGAGGTCTCACGGCAGCACAGAGAGAAAGGCCTGGGCCACAGCTCAGGAAACCTGGATTTGAGTATTGGTTGCCACTTTTTATTTTTAACATGATCTTGGTCAAGTCCTAGGCCTCAGTTTTTCTATCTGTAAAATGAGAGGTTGGTTCTCAACTAGAGTGACTGTTCCCCTGTGTGTGACTGTCTGTGTGTACGTGGTGGGGGGAGAGGTGTCAAAACGGATACAAGTGCATTTGGGCTGAGACAGAATTATTTTTTATTGTGACTCCTTTAAACATGTTACATAGAGGAGAGCTGAGAACAGCTTTGGAGGGTAAGTTCAAGCAAAAAACCTGGGGTCACATAGCAAAACACACTTCCACAAATAAAACATCGTAATACTTACCTATAAAGGATGAGATTACAGGTTATTTTCTTTTTTTTTTATACTTTCCTATACATTCTAAATTTATAACATAAGCTATTTTCCAAAACTTTTGATTAGCACTGAAGAATGAATTTGGGGAGATTTTTATTGTCTTCTCTGCACTTTTCCACATTGTTCAAATTATCTTCATGTTTGGAAAACATTTTAAAAAACAATTTAAAAATAAGAGAACAAGACAAATCTAAAAAGAAGAAGAAATAATAAAAACTCACCCATCAGCCCCATGCACATGCCCCAACATGTTTTCTAAATAGATCTTGCTTCCTGTCCTACCATATTCCATAAATACATAATACAGTGTGGGAGGGGGTCTCTAATTCTTTCAAATCACTGCTCCCCTTTTTTTTTTCCTAATTAGTTGAAATCCATGACTATGTGGTGAAAGTTTCTGTGAGGACAACGGGGGCTGAGGTGCAAGTGACTGCTGCAGGCTTCAGGACATCTTCCATAGGGAAGCAAGCAGGCGTCTCCAGTCCCGGCCTCTCGCCGCCCTTAGTCAGGCCTGCCACCTGGACCCTCGCATTCCCCACCCCCTATTCCGGAAGCACTGTCTTTGTCAACCTGGGCTCCGGGGATCTCTGCTGCAATGTAGCTTCCCTCACACAGCTGCTGTTGAGGTACAGCTGCTAAAAAAAAGGTTACAAGTGCTGTGTAAATATAAGGTGCTTAATCGTGGTGTGGCTCATGACGTCCTCCGTGGGGCTGGAGCAATGGGGACAATGTCTACTGGGTTTAGCTTCAGTGCTGATGGTGACGATGATGATAATTAACACAGCATACCCTGGACACACCGGCCTTGCCCCAAGTTATCAAAAATAGAAAGAAGCAAATTCCTTTCACCAAGCACAGGACACCTCATAGTATCATGTACTGTGAAGTTAGGACAGATTTTATTAGCAATAGCTGGAGGAATGAGAAGTGGTTCTCATCTTTTTCTTTAATCCTCATCTACATTTTCTGGATTTTCTACATGAGAATGCACTGCTTTAATACTTAAAAAAAAAAGAGGGGTCATTTTAAAAGACGTGTAAACAGCCCCCACCATAAATAAGCCAGGCTTTCCTTTCACAGAGTTTAAACAGGAGCCTTCCTCACCGTGAGCCTGCAGGGGATCTTCTGTAACTAGGTCACCGGATTTCGCTCTATCACAGTACACCTCTCCAAATGTTCACCAAAGCTACCAACATTTCATGAGGTTAATTTTGGCCAACTGCTGAGTTGAACTAAAAGGAATGCATTTATTCAAAAAACATTTAGGGAATGCCGCCAATATTCTTGGCACACAGCAGGAGACACCAAAATTAAGAGTCTGCCCCACCCTACAGAAGCTTACAGAAGGGATGGATTTATATACACACATACATAAGAATAGCTCGAGGTCAATGTGATAAGTTCTAAAAGCGTTCCCTCTCAAAACAGTATGGGAGTTCTAGGAAAGGAAACGTTATTTCTAGCTACTGGGATGAGGGACGACTTCAGGGCAGAGTTAAGGTTTCTGCAGGATGAGGCACAGGAACAAAGGAAGGGATGGGGCAGGACCGGGGTACAGTTCAGCGGGCTGAAGCTCTGGTACAGTAAAGAGAGGCCTTAATACTGGAGCGTAAGACTGGCATGAGATGGTGGAGAGAACACTGTGTGCCAGCCAGGGGAGGCAGGGTTTCCTTGCACCCGAGCCAGCAGGTGTGCCTCTCTGTATGCATATTGGGTGGCACACTGATGACTTCAACTGGAGCCATTCTTTTAGATGTAGTAATAAATTAAATTAGTGGACAAAAAGTAAAGAGACAACAAATATCCAAGGTAGTGTAGGTAAACCATGGTATGTTCTGGAGTAAAATCGTTGGACGTGATTGTGTACACCACACAAACTAGAGGACACACCCGTCAGTGCTGAAACCCGGTGGGGATGGGAGAACGAGTTAGGAGGGAAGATGGCAAAAGTCATGGCTCTGTCTTTGGCCTATTCCCAGTGTTCCAACTCAAAGTGGCTCCTTCCTCTCCTGAGGGGCCACTAAATTCAGCATCTGTGTCCATTCCATGCCCTAAGCCACCTCAAAAAAGCATGAATGCTTTTGATGAGCAAATTCTGCCTCTCAACAGAATAACATAGTAAGTTTGAGGATTCACAAGGGTCAGATCAAAAAGACCAAAACAACTAAAGAATGAGAAAGTTTTTCTGTGCCTAGGGCCGAGGCTCTCCTCCCTGGCTAGACTTTAGAATCCCCTGGAGTACTTACTTTTTAAAGGACTCAGATCCCTACCCCAGCCACTGAAATCAGAATATCCAGAGCGGCTACTCTCCATAATTATTAAGAAGCTCCCAGGGTGATTTTAACATGCAGCCAGAATCACTGCTGGAAGTTTGGACAAAATGCTCACAAGAAAGCAAGACATAAAGTAAATGAGAAGAAGTAATTGACCAGCTCAAGCTTCACAGAACTCCCTAACCACACACTAGTTCCTTTTCAAAGCCTTTTTCCTCTGGCTGGTGAGTCCAGGGTGAGGCTCTTCCTAAGAGAGGGTCAGGTTCTCTTGGGCCTGTCAGCAGAGGACATGGGAGTGTCTTCAGCATCACGCAATCATGTCCACATGAGAGCGTTTAAGTCAAGGACACCAAGGCAGTAGGAGCCAGACTGGCCCATGCAAAGTTCTACCACCACTTTAGCAGGACAGGGGGAAGAGTAGCATGTGGATCTCAGTCTTAAGCCTTCAATGCCAAGAAGTGTGGGGGTGTAAGGAGGGTACAGGCTTTGTAATCAGGCAAATGCTAGCTCTGCCCTTTTCTAAGTGAACTTAAGCAAGTCCTTTAATCTCTCTGAACCTAAGCTTCCTTATCTGCAAAATGGGAGTTAGAATATATGCTTTACATGTTGTTTTTCTTTTAAGGTTAGGAATGATGTGTGTATATAGTCTGGCACAGGCTAGGTGCTCAATAAATGATGGAAAATACATCATTATTATTATTACTATTGAGCAAATAAACCAATGTTAAATTGCCTACAAATTACATTCCATGACCACATCATGAACTGGAGAAAAAAATGAGAAATGTGGTAGACAACAAATTTCATATCTCATAAACCAGGAAGAAGTATTATTTACAATTCCAATGTCAACTGAAACCCAGCCTGTTTAAGCCCAGATCTCCACTTAGTGCTGTCCATCACGCCCCTCAGCAGATACAACCTGGCTTGGACTTCAACAGCTGGTAGGTCTTGCCTTTCCTCCCTTCAGCTCTTACCACGCAACACAATGGCAAAGCTGACAGGTCTCTGGAAGTAACATGACTATATCATCCTCACTGTGCAAGGAAAAGAGGTAAGCAAAGCTCACTGGGGAACACATCCACCCTCGAGACCATGGTCAGTCTTAATTAAACTTCGCAGTCATTAGCAGTCAGAATAAAACTATAAATGCAACCCTCATTGCTGAGTTTACCAACACTCTTGAAAGCTACTGTTTGAGTGCCAGGGACAGCTCTGGAGCCCCAAATGAAAGCCAAGTCTGTGGGATTCCAAGCACTGGGATGGAGACGGGGTCAGATGCTCAGCCTCCACCACTACCTGGCACCCTTGCATGTTCTGGGATACAAGAATGCTTGAATAATAACTGAAAAGACCAGAATCTAGATCCGCTAAATGGTCCACTTTCTCTAATGTTAACTCCCCACAGAGCTACTGCCACGCCATTCATGCCTCAGATAGGTATCACACTATTACACTGAAAAATCCAGGTAGAAGATTTGTGCCCATTACCCATCTGGGCCATATGCCAAATAGCTGAGTGTTAAAATCAATATTAAGCCAAAGCTGAGGCTGGAATCTATTACCATCACGATATGAATTTCCTCAAAACAAGGAGAAATACGAAATGTATCTTTGTTGAAGATAATTTATCACTGATGTTTCTTTACATGATGGTGGAGGTTCTCCGGATCATGAGATGATGAAGGGACAAACCTGGCATTATACTTTTAATTTATCTTCACAAAGTGAAAAATTATTGAATTGGCCCTTTCTGGAAAGATTCATGGCCTTAAGTAAAATTAAATAACTAATAGATGCTGAAAAAGCATTTGACAAAATTCAGCATCCATTCATGATTAAAACTCTCAACAAAATGCATATAGAGGACAAGTACCTCAACATCATAAAGGCCCTATATGACAAACCCACAGCTAACATCATACTTAACAGCGAGAAGCTGAAAGCTTTTCATCTAAGATCGGGAACAAGACAGGGATGCCCACTCTCTCCACTGTTATTCAACATAGTACTGGAGGTCCTAGCCACAGCAATCAGACAAAACAAAGACATACAAGGCATCCAGATTGGTAAAGAAGAAGTCAAATTGTCACTATTTGCAGATGACATGATACTGTACATAAAAAACCCTAAAGATTCCATTCCAAAACTACTAGAACTAATATCTGAATTCAGCAAAGTTGCAGGATACAAAATTAACACACAGAAATCTGTTGCTTTCCTATACACTAATGATGAACTAACAGAAAGAGAAATCAGAAAAACAATTCCATTCACAATTGCATCAAACAGAATAAAATACCTAGGAATAAACCTAACAAAGGAAGTGAAAGACCTGTACTCTGAAAACTACAAGACACTCCTAAGAGAAATTAAAGAGGACACTAACAAATGGAAGTGCATCCCATGCTCTTGGCTAGGGAGAATAAATATTGTCAAAATGGCTATACTACCTAAAGTAAGCTACAGATTCAACGCACTCCCTATCAAACTACCAACAGCTTTCTTCAATGAACTGGAACAAATAATTCTAAAATTCATATGGAACCACAAAAGACCCCGAATAGCCAAAGCAATCCTGAGAAGGAGGAATAAAATAGGAGGAATTATACTCCCTGACTTCAAGCTCTACTACAAAGCCACAGTAATCAAGACAATTTGGTATTGGCACAAAAACAGACCCACAGACCAGTGGAACAGAATAGAAAATCCAAACATATACAGTCAATTAATATTTGATAAAGAAGCCCTGGATTTTACAATGGGGAGATGACAGCCTCTCCAGCAGTTGGTGTTGGAAAAACTGGACAGCTACATGTAAGAGAATGAAACTGGACTACTGTCTAGCCCCATACACAAAGGTAAACTCAAGTGGATCAAAGACCTGAATGTAAGTCATGAAACCATAAAACTCTTAGAAAAAAACATAGGCAAAAATCTCTTGGACATAAACATGAGCGACTTCTTCATGAACATATCTCCCCAGGCAAGGGAACCAAAAGCAAAAATGAACAAGTGGGACTATATCAAGCTGAAAAACTTCTGTACAGCAAAGGACACCATCAGTAGAACAAAAAGACATCCTACAGTATGGGAGAATGCATTCATAAATGACGTATCTGGTAAGGGGTTAACATCCAAAATATATAAAGAACTTATGCACCTTAACAAACAAAAAGCAAATAATCCAATTAAGAAATGGGCAGAGGACATGAATAGACACTTCTCTAAAGAAGAAATTCAGATGGCCAACAGGCACATGAAAAGATGCTCCACATCGCTAATCATCAGAGAAATGCAGATTAAAACCACAATGAGATATCACCTCACACCAGTGAGAATGGCCAACATCCAAAACACAAACAACAACAAATGTTGGCGAGGATGTGGAGAAAAGGGAACCCTCCTACACTGCTGGTGGGACTGCAAATTAGTTCAACCATTGTGGAAAGCAGTATGGAGGTTCCTCAAAAAACTCAAAATAGAAATACCATTTGACCCAGGAATTCCACTCCTAGGAATTTACCCTAAGAATGCAGCAGCCCAGTTTGAAAAAGACAGATGCATCCCTATGTTTATCGCAGCACTATTTACAATAGCCAAGAAATGGAAGCAATCTAAGTGTCCATCAGTAGATGAATGGATAAAGAAGAGGTGGTACATATACACAATGGAATATTATTCAGCCATAAGAAGAAAACAAATCCTAACATTTGCAACAACATGGATGGAGCTAGAGGTTATTATGCTCAGTGAAATAAGCCAAGCCGAAAAAGACAAGTATCAAATTATTTCACTCATATGTGGAGTATAAGTACAAAGAAAAAAACTGATGGAACAAAACAGCAGCAGACTCACAGAACCCAAGAATGGACTAATAGTTACCAAAGGGAAAGGGACTGGGGAAGATGGGCGGGAAGGGAGGGATAAGAGGGAAAAAGGGGCATTACGATTAGCAGACGTAATGTTGGGCGGCATGCGGAGGGCTGTACAACTCAGGAGAAGACAAGTAGTGATTCTATAGCACCTCACTACACTGATGGACAGTGACTGTAATGGGGTTGGTGGGGGGAACCTGATGAAGGGGGTAGTTTAATAACCATAATATTGCACATGTAATTGTAGATTAATGATACCAAAATAAATTATTTAAAAATTAAATAACTAAAACTTAAAAACAGTTCTCAACGGTCATTATTTTTAATGTTATAAATGGAACTAACCATTATGGTGTTCACAGAGGCCTGTGCAGGGAGTGTGTGTGTCAAGGTATCAGGAAAGGCTTCAAAGAATAGAACATTCAAGCGCCAAGTGGAGGCTGGAATCTATGACAAGATCAGGGAAAGGGCAACGCTCTGGAATGACGAGTCAGGCAGCAGGGTACACAGGAAATGCCCCAAAGTTCATAGCTTTCCAGGCCTGATCTTCAAACTCAGTTCTGTGGCTACTACTACCTCTGTGACCTGGGAGAGTAACAAAGTCTCTGAGCCTTGGTTTCCTCATCTGTAAAAGGGGTTAGCAATTTTAGTTTAAGAGGTATTGGGAAGATTATATGAAGCATCTCATGAGGACAGCAAGCAGTCCCCGCTGTGGATACGGTGTTCCCTGCCATCTCTGCTCCTTTCCCAAGATGAATCCACACACCCGGTGGATGAGGTCAGCCAACTAGGCAAGTAACCAGCCCTATGAAATGGTTCATAACCTCATCGCTGAAGCAACCAAGATGCTTTCCACATCTCCATCAAGGCTACAAGGAACTTTCTCAAGAAAGCAAGGCAGGAATAACATTTATGTAAGCCACTAAAACATGTTATAACTTGCCTGGCAGGAGGCAGAAATAAGTCTGGATGAGAGGGTTTACCTGCATTTATACAGCACTACAGAGAGGACAGAGACTCTGTGCTGTGACAGGTGAGTGTGTCTGAGAGAGACATGGCCTCGGCCTCCAGAGGCCTAGAAGTCCAACTGGGAGGTCACATGGCAGGGAGGCGCTGACCCTTCCGTAAAGGTTGCCCTGGGCAATTTTTGATCACTCAGCTACACATGCCACATCTTTCACCTGAGGAGAGGCATTGAAGCACTCAAGAAATTTTACCCATTGTGTCTGCTTCATACAGCTTATTGGTGCCCCAAAGAGGAAGATGCTTGTGGACAGGGAACATCCTCCTCTGTTCCTTCCACCCTCTGCTCTGAGTTTCCTTCACCATGAAAGGCCTCTGATAGCCAGTCCTATTTCCAGAGCACCCAGGGAAGAGCACAGACACTGGCAAGCCAATAAATGCAAAGCTCCTGTTGCCAGGCATGTACCAAAGTGGCACTGAGTTGATCCTGGGCTGCCTGATACAACTGACTAGGGCAAGCCAATTTCCTCCCATCCCACCTCCGAATCTCTGGTTTGCTCTTTTAAAAAGGAGAGTGGAGAATTCCAATGTCAAATGATGATGGCCACATGCAAACTGTGCTGACCACACAATAAAGTGGGGCCCTGTTTCCTAACTGGCAGACACTTCCAAATCACCACAAGTAACACCTACTGAACTGGGAAAATCTTTGGAACTCTCCCTGTCCTTATAAGGGCAGCTTCATCTGTTCTGGCTCTCACCTTCTTCAGTAGTTTGGGAATACATCATCTGTAGAGTTTAACTTCTTAAGAACAGGGGGGCAGATCCAATTCTAGTTTAATGTCTATTCACTTAATCTCATCAAGCACTTATTGAGGCAAATACCATGTGCACACATGGCCTGAGTAAATCCCTGGAAGGACAAAGGTGAATTAAGGTATAATCACTGAGTCATGCAGCACAATGATTTGCCTTGTAGGCAACTCAGTAAAGGTTAACTGCTAAATGTTGTAATAAATATTATAAATATTCACTTTGATGTTTAACAATGGAGGACTGACCTAAAAAGCCAGCTCCAGAATAGCGGTCTACAGTGCGCTCACGCGCACACACACACACACACACACACACACAAAAGATGGAACATTATTTATGCTAATGTATTTTGGGGTAATAGGATTACAGGAAATCTAGGTTCTTCCTTATACTTTCTTGTGTTTTCCAAATTTTCTACAATGAAAATTAATTACTTGACTACTCAAAAAAAACACCAATAAAGTGTTGAAAATAAATAGATCACACTAATAGCCTCAGAATTCTGAACTCCCAAAGAGTTCCTGTATTAAACCTAGATATTTGACATCCCGACCCCTCACTCAGAAGATGTGTATGTGAGTGTGTGGACACACATGTGCCTGCACACATGTGGGCCTAAGCACACATGTATGGTGGATACTAACTAACCTAAGATATGGGATCTTTTGTGGGATCCTGGTTGGGATGGGAGGGGGTTTAGGAAAGACTGGATATGCTCCCTGAGACAGGCAGTCATCTTTCAGAGCAGCTGAAACTGGAGCAGATCAGAGTGGCTGCTGACCAGAAAAGCAATTCAAACACAGGCGATGCACGGGGCCGAGAAAACCAACAGTGGTTCCCAGTCCTAAACTGCAAAGTAAAAGGGCAGAGCTCCTGACTGCAGGCTGGCTTATGAACGAGCTGCTTGGCCCAGGGACAATGCTATGTATTCACAGGTAACAAGCAGCAGTGATTAAATCATTTGTTTAATCATGATTTATGATGAACTTTTACACCTCTAGAGTGACCAGGAAGTTACAACGTAATTCTTTGCAAAGACATTTATCTGACGGTCTAGACTAAAAAGCAGTAAACTGCTATTAAAAATATACACATTTGGAAGGGGAATTACAGCAGAAATGCTGCAACAAGCAGAGAGCTGACAACTTCAAGCTCAGAAATATTTAATGAACACATGTTATAGGCCTGACACTGTGCTAGGTGTTTGTACTACAGTAAGGAATAAAATAAGCATAGTCCCTGCCTTCACAGAGCATAACTTCAGAAGAATTTAGGAGTAAATAATAAAAGCAAAAAATGTAGCTGCAGAATCCTGGTACTATGTGATACGGTATTGCAGCCCTAATAAACTGGACTGTGCAGATCCAATTATCAACACTGTTAGTGGATGTAGGGGTTGGGTGGGAGGGGGGCGAATTGTTGCCCCTGACCAGATAAATTTGATAAATTCATACTACATGCTCTGAGAAGTCCTACAGCAAAGGAACATTTCTCAATTTGCATGACTGGCATTTTCTAAACATGTTTGACCATAAAAATTCTCCTTCTCATGGAATACTTATCACCAAATCAGAGAAGACTAACACTGAGTAAAAGCTTATAAAAATGCACACTGATGGATGTGCCATCAATATTAAATTATCCTCAAGTGAGCTCCTTTTAAAAAGAGAGGACAGTTTATTATGCTTTCTATAAAAATCAACAAACTTTTAAGTTTGATTCCTGAAGACATGCAAACTTATTTGTTTAGAATTCTTGATTCCTCAAAATCTAGGAGAAAGAGATTTTGGTATATTTATCAACTTGCCAGAGAATTATAAACCTTAAAGCCAGCCCCCTCAAGCTCCAAAATCTCGGGACCCCACTTCTCACCCCAAGTGGCCAAGGGCTACAGGTAGAGGCCCCACTGCAGCACAGGCACTTGGCAGAAGACGGCACAGTGATCAGCATGTGACCAGGTGCTAGAGACAACAGACACAGTCACAGGGGCTCACATAAAAGTATGCAGCCAAGTTCTTGATCTATTTCAGGGAGAAGTGGTTACAGGTATTACTGAGAAGAAAGCAAGCACGGATAATGCCTAAACCCTTCTTTTGTCTTAACCTTTCATTAAATATGTTAATCACTTCAGAGATATGGATCAGAGAGATGGTGGTGTGAAAGGAAAAGAGTTCTGGATTCAAAGTCAGGAGATGTAGGTTCTAATCTGGTCTGTTATTGTGTAGCCAGAACCGCATTTTCCTCTGATCACCCGGCTCCACACATTACCGTCAATCATTCTCCTTTACATGTAGTCCTGGTGTAGGTTAAAAAGTAACCACCAATCTCAAAACACAGTAACAAACAATTTTCTTGCTAAATGGCATCAGGACACTAGATAGCCATTTGGATAAAGACAAAATTAGATCTATTCATCATATCATATGCAAGAATAAACTGCAAATGAATCAGAGCTCTAAATGTGAAAAATGAAATTAGACAGTCACTGCAAAATAACACGAGTGAACCTGGGTGCTGCCAAATGCTTTCTAACTATGATCAAAGGAGAGAAGCAATAAAAGAAAGATTGTTAAATCTGACTATATAAATAAAAAAACTTTGCATGACAAAAAAAAACACTGGAAGCAAAGTCAAAGACAAATAGCAAATTGGGAGAAAATGCTTATAATATATTTTGCAGATTAAGAACTAATTTACAAAAACATTTTTGAGAAAAAAAGCAAAAATCCAATTGGGAAAAATGGGCAAAAGACATGATCAGACAAGTTCCAAAAATGGAATTTATAAAATTAACATAGTCTTTAAACATATGAAAAAATGTTTAACTTCATTCATAATAGGACATACATAAATTAAAACTACATCAGGATATTTCTTCTCACCCATCACATTGGCAAAAATTCACTGCCTGACAATACACTCTGTGGCTGAGGATGGTGGTGGGAGACCTGCCTGGAGATGAGTCTGGCCCTTTATACCTAACAAAATATTTGCCCTCAACATGGCATTCCCATTTCAAAGAATATAGCTTGAAGATATACCTCCAGTGATATGAAAATAAATATGCATAATATTATTCATTGCAGGAAATGACTCAATTGCCCAAGTATAGATCAGCTGTATAAAAGAGAGAAGAGAAGAGAAGAGAGGGACTCTTGCTTAGAATAGAATGCAGAATGATGAATGATAAATGTGAAGGTAATGCTAAAAATGGGAACTCAAAATTTTTCAACTATCACAGTAAAGGTTGGTTTAGACAAGAATTTGGGGGAAATTTTTGATAAGACACAAGAATAAAGGACTTCCTCAGAGACTGCTTAATAATTGCAAAAAGAAAAAATAGTAATTATATAGTGAAGAAACTGAACAACACCTTGACCAGGTGATCAGTATCTTGAGCCTCCAAATTAAGTTCTCAGGAGAACATGCCACATCCTCAGAATTTCAGCAGGGAATGCATAATTGAATCTAAACATCAAGAAACAACTAATGCAAATTGAGGAATATTATATTTCTTAAAGGGGGGACACTGCATTCTTCAAAATCTTCAATGCCATAACAGACAAAGAAAGGCTATGGAAATGTTCTAAATTAAAAAGAGACTAAAGAGACATGACAACTAAATGTGTCACCTGGCCCGAAGCTGCCTTCTCTACTAGTGGAGAAATGCCGTCGAGCCGCAACTGGGCAAATTGACAAAACAGGAGTACAGACAGTAAAGTCCTTAATCAGTGTTAAGTGTACTGAAGTGGATAACTATAGTGTGAATATGAAGAGGTGATCTTTATTATTAGGAAATACAAATGTACTCAGGGGTAGAGGCAGGTATATCATGATGTATGCAACTTACTCTCCAAAACTGTAGAGAAAGTATATATGTTATCTATATTACAATTATATATATTAGATATAACATATTATACATATAATTATATATGATATATATATTGTACATAATAAAGAGAGAAAGGTATGCCAATGAGATACAAATGTTAATAATAGATGAATCTGATGGCAGCATATAGGTATTATTTGGACTATTCTTATTCTTGCAACTTTTTTACATTTGATATCATTTACAATAAAAAAATTAAAGAAAAAAATGCTGAGAAACAAAGGGAAAAATAGAGTAATTAAGAATTGGCTCTATTTTCTAACAGGATTTTAAAATAATAAGTAAGCACAAGCTATTTCATTCCATATATTTATGTGCACATATATTTCAGAGTTACACAAATGATTTTTTATATTTTAATTTCTTAACATGGGAAAGAGTCTGTAATTTCTTCTAAAGGGGGTGAACAACACCTAACATGTGTAAAGCCATGTGGAGATGTAGCAAGGGCTACAATTACAAGATTTGTAGGTCAATTCAAACCTCTGAAAATTCCAGTTCACCACATTTGCAATCCAAGTACTACTTCCCTTCTAGAAAGAGCAAGTTTAGAGTTAGGAGATAAGCTATTTCTAAAAAGGTAATAGCCAGCATCAATTTTTAAAAATCTATCAGCAGTGCCCTTTGAGGTTAAGTATCACCAAATGGAAGGGGAGTCGGGGAGGTAACAGGGAGCATTCTTTTTGTCAAAATATGGATTAGGTTACATGTGTTGCCTCCAATTGCACACCTCAACTTCCCAGAAGGAAAAATTAGTGAATCAGGGCTTGCAGTTTACTTCCTTGATAAGTTTTGGAGAGGGAAAAAAAAGATATGAAGGTTAGACATTATGAGGTCAAGAACCATCAACCAATATGTCTAAAGAGAACCAGGTAAAATATCTGGGAAGGCAGGAAAACTCTCAGGCCTCTGATTCCAAAGCAGCAGGAGAGAGAGAGAGAGAGAGAGAGAGAGAGAATCTGCAGCTGAATACTAGGTATTGTTCCCTTCTAGAAACCATTAAAATATAAAGGTCAGTTAGCTTAAATGGTATTTTATTGCACATACTTTAAAAAGACCTTGAACGATTAAAACAATGAAATATATTCCTTGTTATCATTTTTAAATACTTAGAAGCATAAAAAGAAGGCATGTCCCAAAGTAAAAAAATGTTAACTCCCTCTCTTCCTCTATACAACATTTACTTCAAGGCCTCTCAGAACCTAAGGCCTTTTCAGGAGAGTTTCCAGTGCATTCACGCTGTCTGGGTAGAATTCTTGGTCATCCAAGAGTTTTCACGTGAATGTCGGGGGAGTGGTAGCGTACAAGTGCAGTCCACAGAGTAAGATGTTAACCAAGGTATCACCAAAGATGCACGTCAAAGATCAAGACTAGAGCAATGGTTCTCCCAGGAGTTTTAAAGCAAGACTACAAACACCGTGATTCAGGTGAGCAGCTTAGGGGCAGAGCATTTTTGTTTTTAAGTTCCTCTAGAGATTTCAATAGGTGGTCAGGCATGTGAACCACTGGACTGGAAGATTCTAAACTCCTTTGTATCTCCTAAGCCCTAGGAAAAAGCTTCAGCCATCCCCTACTTTACAGGGGCCTTAGACTGACACCGAGAGCATCATTTTATTTCTCTCTCTGGTTCAGTTTGCACAAAAATGACAAATCAATTGCACCACTCTATAGGGAAAAAAAAGTAAATAAATTTTAAAGTACTTTGCATATGTGAATATCAGTTTTTTATCAACTTCCTTACATAATGTATAAAACTGACCTTCCAAAGATACTGCTCTCCTACCAAAGAGCCTATTAACAGTTTACAGATCTAAAAATAGCCTTGAACTTTTTGTTCCCACCAAAGTCCCCGGTAACTAGTACTTTGGGTGTGAGTCGTGCTTGCTCACAAAATCATAGATCCTAGGGTAGGAAGAGTTCTCCAGCGGTCATCTGGACAGCCCCCTGCCTTCCTGCAGAAGAGAGGTCATTTACCCCATTTCACCGACAGGTCAAGTGAGGCTCAGGGAACTCCACTGATTTGAGCTTAGTAACAATCGGGTCTCCACATGAGGCACACTGACATCCCTCTCTGATTTCTGAAGGTCAGAGGCTTTCCCACTGGGCCTGGAAGCATAGACTGAATATAGCTCCCCATTCTAGTTCGCCGGGGTGACTTGAGACAGTGGGAGGCCCCTCTGTCCATAGGCCTTGGTTCACTAATCTCCAGCACCCTGTCAAAGGAGACTGAGACCCCATAACCTCTTAACTGAGGCCATAAAATGAAAGAAAAGCCTTAGATGTCATAAACTGTTAAGTCATTTAATGGATAAGGAACTTTGAGCAAGATTTAGTGCAAGAAGGAAAGAATACTCTATAATTAAATATCAAAACCTGAGCTTGGGATATAAGAAGGGGCAGAGGATGTTAATCACAAACAAATTAGTGCAGTGAATGGCAGGGTGCTTCCTAGAGGCTGATGATTACAGGGGTTTTTGGAATGTCATTCTCTCTTAAATAAGGGGAAAAAAAATGAACAGATGCCTAGAAATATGTGTCGGTACCTAAAGCTCATAGGTACCATGGATTTAATGTCAATGGAAAAAAAAGTTGTGGAAACCTCATCTTGTTCAATAATCTCATTTTAGAGATTAAAAAATAATGAGGGATAAAGAAACTTACTCAAGATGACAGAGTAATTAAGCAGCTGATAGATCATCTAAGAGGGATATTCTAAGTGGTTTCTCCATTAGAAAATCCTCACTCATGTCACACTATTTTATGGTATCAGCCAAAAAATAAGTAAAACTGTATATACAGTTCAGCAATTACAGTTAGGAATGGAAATTGTTTTGTTTCCTAACATATTAAGATGATTTCATGGACAAAGGAGAACAATAGGGATAGTACCATATATCTACCAGCATTTGATTTTTTTTTAAAGCAAAGCACACCCAAAAGCAAAGTTTTTTCACCTACAGTGTGAGGTTGCAGATGGAAACCTGCTTTATTATTTGATTTCGTTGACTTCCCAGTCTTCACTGTACAGGTGGCCTTCTCATACAAACTGGCTCCTAAGAGGAGGTGTACAAGACAGGACAAGAACCAAGACAGTGGAATGAACTTCAAGTCTGAAAACATTTACTGAGCATTTTCTCATGGGGAACACAATTATGAGAAAACACCAGCCCTGCCCACCAACTGCCTAAAATCAAACAAGGCAGAATCATGCAAACAATTTACCCTACTTCAAGTCTTGAATGATGAATGCAAAAAAGAGGAAAAAACTGACATTAGTTCCAGACCAAGGATGAGAGACCAATAGTCGCTAGCATAGCCAGCCAAGGAGAAGTGGTACGGTAGCGAGGAAATCAGGAGCAATTACCCCCCCAACTCCCCTACCCCTGCCGAGGCACTCCATTAGAGATTCACAAATGATCCAAGACCTCTGTCAGCCCGCTGTTCACAGACAGTGAATGTGACTCGGCTAAACAATTCACATTTAAATGTGCCTGCCCTGCTCCAGCTCCTGCTCCTGCCCCACCTCTCCGCACAATTCAACACACCACATTCAAAGCCAGGGGCCCGACACTCTGTGGACGGCACTCATCAGACACAGTCTGTGCCCTCGAGGAACTTACAGCCTGGTCAGGAGGAAATACAGAATCACCCATCCACCATTCATTCATTCAGCTGACATTTACTGAACATTTACAATACACTAGGTACTGACTGATATGCTGAGGCTTCACAAAGGAGCAGGACACAGCTGAGTTCACAGTCCAGGGCAGAAGACAGTCACATAGTGCCAAGTGGGCATCCAGCTGTGTGGTTAGGCCTGAGGAGGGGTGTGCACACCTGGAGCTTTCAGAGAGGGGTTACTTGGAAGAGAGGGAGTAGGTTGTCAGGGATGACATGGAAAGGGGCACCTGTACAACTAATAATTATACTTCTGACTCAAATACAAGATGAAAGGAATTAGGTGTCTAATTAGAGACAATGCAACACACCAGAAGAGGGCCCTAAGAGTATATTCTACACAAGCCTGGGCCTTGAGGGCCAGGTAGAATGTCTTCTCATTGTTTTGAAGACTCACAGACCAGCCAGTGAATCAGATCTGGAGAAATCTTCAAGAAGTTGACACATGGTTAGTAGCAGAGTAGGACTGGAACCCAGAACTCCAGACTCCCAGATGGTGTTTGCCCCCAAGCCCACCCAGCCTCCTCAGTCTGGGAATGAGCTGGCCCCCCCAGCTATGTCGTGCTGCGGTCTGAGGCAGTGGATTGAGGAACCATTTCAGCAAGACACTCAGAGTAGTTAAAAGGTTCACACCCCAACAAGGTGGGCTTTTCATTATTGTTGCCTTGAGGCATATTTGTTTTTAAACACTACCAAATGAAAAGCCATTCCCAGCCTTCCTACAGTTGTCTATGAAAAGATGTGGGTCTGAACTCATATCAGGGTCAAAATGGACATTCTAATTAACCTCCTTTTCCCCACAGTGGGGAAACTGAGGCCGAGAGAGACTGAGATCACCCTATAGGGTCACACCACAGGTCAGAAAGCACCTGGACTAAGGTCTAGCACATTTCACAAAATGCTCCTAGCCTGGCGGCCCGTGACCCTACTCTCACAGCCAACATTTTTTGTCAACTCAAGAGCCCCTCACTTTTTTTAGCCAACAGGAGAGCAAGGATCACGCCAAAGAGATGCATTAACCATGTATTGCAGAGGCAGATTGTAAGACAATGAGAAATAAAGGAAGAGAGAAAAAGAAACCACTTCATAATTCTTTCCTCACAAGCTGCCCAAAGGTCCTTCCCAGCCCTGGCCCTCCAGACACCATCCCAAGTCCTCTGAGGTAGGCTCTCATTAAACAGCCCAACTCACACGGATTTTCTATCAGAACCCAACAGCAAAGATGGGAGAAAGAGGATCGCCAATTTCTTGTGAATCCTAAAGATCTCCTTTATGAGTCATGGAAAACTGAAATAACTTGGGGGGGCGGGGATGACTTTAGAAAGAAACCGTTTTAAATCAGTTCCCACTAATTTGTTCCGCTGTGCAGCACAACTCCTGAACACAGGAAAAATTAAGTTTCTAGACTTGACGCAAAAAGGGGAGTTTTTGTTAGGTTGTGTCAATTGTCACTGTGGATTTCTTATTAGGATTTTTCTTACTGTCATTTTTTTGTTAAATTAATTATAGTTTGATCAGTGTAAGAGCTATTTTGAATCCATGGGACTTTCCCACCAGATTGTTTTGGTATTTTAAAGTCACTCATATTCGGGGCCTAAACGGTATGGTTAAGTATCCCTTGTTCTCTCTCCTTTACACTCAAATCTTAAACAAAGGAACCATCTGTTCTCTCACTAAAAACATCGGCGCTTATTTTCATTTTTCTGTTAATAATAATGCCTCAGACTTATAGCATGTCTTTCTCCAACTTGCTTATTAAAGCATTTTGTAGATATTGCCTTATTCATCTTCAACATCACCCCTATAAATGAAGGGAAAAGGGGGTACGTTTGCCAATTTTTAGTTAGATAAGTGATTATTGGACAGTTAATGAATTCTGTAGAAGTGATTGCATGCTGGCTTCAGAAGCGACTTGGCAGCATATACCCTAGTTCTGGCTCTTACATATGTAAAAGGGAGACCCAGAAAGGAGAAGTCACCTCACGTTCTATTTGTGCGCTTAGCTGCAAGTAGCGAAGGTAAGAACCGTGTCATGTATTTTTGTATCTCCGGTACCTGAGGTGTAAAAAGTGCTCATTTAAATATTTATTGAATAAATGAAAATGTTTGCGAATTATTCCACAGGTGGTTGTGGCAAAGCTGGCGTCAGAGTTCAGCAATCCCGCCCTCTTACTTAGCATGGTTATTTTTGATAATACAATATAGACCTGAACACAAGAAGAATCAAATAGAGACACCACCAAAAACAGGTCGGGGAGGAGGGCGAGTGCATAAGAAACAGGCCTGTGTCTCTAAGTAAGAAATTCATTGAACAAGGTAGGAATCACCAGGTTTGGGAGCTAGCCATGTTAAACTATAACCCCCCGCTAAGGCTGACTCTAAAAGCTCCGCATTCCTTATGTGCTCCACGTGTTTGGGGATTTGGTGGAGCTATTCCTTAAACGTTACCTAACTGGAAGAGACGAGGTGTCTTAATGCCAAAGAACAGCATGTCTCCATAACACCCTTGAGTCCAATTAGGGAGCGTCCTCTACCCCCACCCACCCCCACCCCGATTCACCTCATTACTCACTGTAACTCGAGAGCACTGGGTCTCAGGATCATGAAATCCACCAGCCCAGAGTTTTCCAATGAGCAGCGAGGTCACGGAAACAAAACCTGTTTCTCCATGTGCCTAGCTGGAAATCAGCAACTCATTTGGCACATTTCTCTTACTTTCAGAACACCCTATTCCCCACCACTACTCCTTGAAGCTAAAGGCAAAATAAATTATTTCTGGAAAATCAAGTTAAATGTGGGATTCCGTCATCTGAATTGCTTCTATAGTGGTAGTTTTAACAAAGTCAGTAACTCCCTAAAGATTCTTCAAAAATAGATTGTCTGTGTAGACAAGAAAGCTGGAGGGCTGAGAAGGGTAATACTATTTTTAAGTAAGAAAAAAAAAAAGTCATAGAGCCAAAGAGGATTCAAGTATATTATAATGTGGTCTCACATAAAGTGAATTAATTTTAAATATGAACAGAAAACAAATTAGTTACAAAATACAAACAAATCAATACAAATAAACCTCCAAACAATTCTGATTTTTCTTTTTTTCAAAGGGGAGATGGGTGGGATGGTAGGAGAGGAGAAAAGTACAGAGACACTTAAAACCTAACAGACTGTGTCTGACACGAATAGAGGCTGCTGGTGGTGTCTGGGATTGTCCAGCGTACTGCATGAAGCATTTATATCACGCCATGCAGTGTCAGCCGGACAAACAGACAGCATATACTTCATGGCAACCAGCTGTAGCAAGGCCCCCTGCACAGAGAGCAGACACAGAAGGTTGACTGTATGTTGTCCAACAGGCCTCTCCTAGCGCACCACTCTCTGCTCCTAGAGGTCTTCAGCATTAAGGATGTCCCCAGGAGCATCTATCTGTTCTTGCAGGTACTACACAGAATGTTAACCTTCTTCCAATATGTTCCTAACAAAAGTTTACCCTTTTTGTACATATGGACCTTCCTTCTCAGGCTACCTCCAAAAATATCAACTTGGACTTCATACATACCCCATAATCCAGCATCCTAATGTTTTCCATTTAAAGGTGAAGAGTTCCTACATTAAAGAATATATAAAAGATCCACAAAGTGTTACTTAACTAGCCTTGTTTTTCAAAGGGTCATTTGTAAGTTAGCCATTGAGGAGGCTGGCTATCTAAGTGCTCCTCTGATGTCTGACTCGGTGTTTGTCATGTCTGCCAGGACAGAGGAGTCCTGCTCTGGGAGCCCCCACAGCCCTTGACATTCTCCTCCTGCCCAAACCTGGTCTGAGGAGAGAACCCCAAAGAAGGCAAGACAGACACCGCATCTCACATGAGCAACCCTGCCGGCAGCCTGCGCAAAACGACTTGGTGGTGCTGATGGGCACACCTCCAGATACAAGATTCCATCGCAGGATGTTGCTGTTTGATATTCTAACTATTCGGTTAAAGCTGGGTGATTTGGGGCAAGGCTGTCAACCACACTGGACCTCACTGTCCTTTTCCATGAAATAAAGCAGTCAAATTCTGTAAGCTTTAGACTTCCTCTGGCCCAGAAATTCTGTGCCTAATTATGGAGTTCCTACTGCCAGTGGTCTGCCCACCCTCTTAGTTTGTTCGTCTCCACCCCACCAGCTCTCCCTCCTGCACAAGCACACACACACACATACTCATTCCCAGCTCTCCCTCATCAAGTCCACAGCCTTGTCAGGCAAGCTGCAAGCAACTCTCATCATTTCCCATCATTGCTCCTCTGTTTAAAGCTGGATACCAAAAGGATTTTTAAATTATTTTCTGAGAGAAACATGAGACACATAGACACCATTTATACATAGACCTCACCTGGAAATGAGATCCTCTGTGGGTCCAGCAGCCTCTTCATCACCCGAGGCCCTAGGGGCGGCCCTCTGCCAATTCCAGATGCTCAAGTCCAATCCCTACCTTGTACTCTGTGAGGCCTTGAACAAGTCATTTTACCTCTCTGTGCCTCAGTTTCCCTAACTATAACATGAGGCATTTGGAATTAAAAAAAAATGCCAAAGCATCTTCCGATTCTGATAAACTTTTCAAGCTTTGAAATTTCATTAGAAATCAAAGCAAACACCCACCATAGCCTCCACCTGGTATAGGCATTCACCTATGGGCTCCCAGATAAAGCTAAGTGACTTTTTGCATGATCGTGCACAATACATAATGAGAGCACATCAGTAGGAGCAAATACTTCTAATTTGTGTTTGTTTATTTGTTTATTTCCAGGCTAAAGGAGTTGCAGGCACCACCTGCCAAGGGCCTCTGGAAACTCCATGGTGCCCTTTTTTTCTTACAAGGGCCTGAAGATCAGAAACTAAGAAGATGAGAGTGGAAACCACACAGTAAAAATATGGGGCTTGAAATACTAAGAAAATGATTAGGGAAAATACAACCATTCCCTCTTTAAAACCTTCTTTTTTTTAATCAATAATGATAGAAAGGATAACAAAGTGAAAATTAAAGTGAGCACAGAGTAGACTGATTTGCCTAGGATCCCTTTCGGCCGAGCAGTCAGCATGAACAGCAAAGACCGTAATACCCACGTTTCTATTTGTTGCCCTCAACTGACATGATTGGTCGTTTGTTTTGTTTTAAATAAAATGGGGAAGCAGCAAATATATTAAATCCATCTGCAAAAAAACCATATTTGCATGTGGAAAACAAATAAGTGGGTGCCTGAATGGGTGATTAGGCGTGCAATTGCCCATCTGCACCCGGGGCCCCAGCCTCCCTGCAGGTGTGCCGGGCACAGGAGCAGAGAATCTGAAAGGAGAGCCCTTCACCAGGGAGGGCAACAGGTGGAGGGGAAACTGGTATCCTCAGCGACCACACTTGTTCTGAGCAGCCCACGACTGTCCCAGCGCCCAATCCACTCCACCTGTATCTTACAGCTAAAAACTATGACAACCTTTTGCCATCCTTTTGTTGGACTCCTGTGAATTCTTTAACTCAAAAAGGCATTTTTTTTTCTTAACATCTTCACTGTGTGCTTAAATATTTAGTTGACCTCTCCTATATACTTCACCTCAGTCACACTGGCCACCTCCCTTTTCTGGAATGTATCACACATGCTTCAGCCTAAGAGCTTTTGCAACTGCTTTCTCTCAACAAGAAACACTCTTCCCCCTCTTATCCTCCCACCTCACTTCTTTCAGGTTCCTGCTCATGGGTCACGTGTACTCTTATCAAGAAGACCTTCTCAGACCAGTGAATTTAAATCTGTGTCCTCTCTACCTTCTGTACCCTTAACCTGCTTTACTTTTCTTCTGAAAATAGATCACAACCTAAATATTAAATATTTCTCATCAATTTGTTTATGGTCTGTCTCCATCAAATAGAAGGTTTGTCTGATTTTGTTCTCACAGTTCGGTTTCCAGAACCTAGAATAGTGTGTAGCACATAGTAGGTGCTCAATAAACAGTTGTTAAGTTCCTGAGTTCTCATTGTTATTTGCAAACCAGAGCACCTGGCATCATGGGCCCTCTCATGGAATAAGACAGGACTCATGCTCTTAAGAAGCTTCTACAATTTAGTGGAGAAGGAAGATTGAAAATCTGCTTATGTGGCAGAGCACAGTGACATAAATGTTCTACTGGATGTATAAACAAAGCACTCTGATGGTACAGAAAAAGCAAACCGCTGACAATGGGGTGGGGGAGCGGATACTGAGGGAGCCGACAGAACAGAACTCTCTGGAGCTATCTTGAAAGGAAGCACAGAAATCATCCTCCAAATACATTCAATGCAAAAAATTATAAGACATCCTCAGTTACCCTCCCTCCCTTCATCAATAATGCTAAGCGAAACAAATGGTTGCCCAAGACAAGTCAGCATTTATGTGTGCCAAGACCACGGAGAGAGGAAGAACCATTTTCCTCTGTGAAGCCTTCACTTTAAAATGAAAACTACTTAAATGTACACAAAACATGCCTTCAGAAAACCCAGGCTCTCAGAACAGAAAAGACCTTAATTAGGGCATCCATTCCATTTATTCCCTCAACAAGGGACACATCCCCATCAGGCTCTACCTAAACACCTGCCAGGATGGAGCTCATAACCCCCAAAACGGCACTGGCCACACTTGTGGTCTGCTCTTCATTCTAACTAGTTCTTCCCTTACAATGTCTTTCTGTTGCTTCCACCCACCGCTTCCAGAACTCTGAGGTCACAAAGAACAAGTGGTGTCCCCTTCATGGCAGAGTCCATTCTGCTCCATCCTTCTCCATCCCTTCACTTTTCTCCACACTAACCACTTCCAGTTCCTTCTTCCATCCTTCAAAGGCTCTGGCTCTCAATGCCCCAGCCATCCTAAACTGACCTCTGCCTTCCCTCCCTCTCTCTCTCTCACCATTCTAGGACCTTTTGTTTTGTTTTGTTTTGCAGCTGACCTAGCATTTAGCAATTTAGCATTCTGCTGAGAGCTAAGCATTTTGTCTGGGATCAGGGAGAGAGGCACAGAGGGGCCAAAGGATTCATGGGTTAACTCTGTCAGCTGTGACCCACTAAGACCCTGGCAGAGTCACCTAACTTTCTCACTCTGAAATGCCATCTTATCTTTGACATAAGTTAGAATAATGCAGACATGATAACTCTTTGTAAGCAAAGAAAACAAAGAGGTGAAAGACATACTCTGACTCCACCCCAACCTACAGAATTTGAGGAGTCTTGTGTCTCCAAAAGAAAACCACGGCCCCACTAGTCCTATTTTTCCCAGCTTCTCAACTTCCACAGCTAACCTACATGGGTTAATGTTAGACTAGAGTATGTAGTTTTTAACTATCCCTCTACCTGAGAATAGGATTCTAGCCACTGCTTGCCATGTGACCTTGGGCAAGACACAAAGTTAGCCAATCAAAGCATCCCATAAAGAGATCTCTAAATCATCTCATCCAAAAATAACTCAGAGACCTCTTGTACTCCACTACCCTCCCTTCAGCAATGCCAGATATTGCTAAATGATCATGGACTCTTTCTTACTCAGTCAGGATACAGGTTCAGAATCTTTCCCAACACAGAATCTCAGGGAGCTACTACCAATGCATCACGTGGCCACATGAATGAAACCTAAACCCCTCATTCGTCAGATAAGGAAAACTGACACTCAAAGATGGGCCATGACCTCCCCACGGCTGTGTCAGGAGAACCAGAATGACAAAGACCCCTTCCTCCTCTTCCTGAGTTTGTTCTCTCTTCTAAATCTGATACTCTGTGACTATTTCTAGGAGTGGGGTGTAGAGCTTGCTATTGTATTAAGTTCCATAAGGAGTACAGATAAAGGGTTTCTAAATAAGGGGCAGAAGCTTCAAAGAAGGCTCAGAGGAAGAGGTTCGTCTGGGCTGGCCTGTAGACGTTTGCTAGCTGTAGGAACCAGTGTGGTCTTGGGTAGAAGAAAATTCAGGATCACAGAAGCATTTTCTGTAAATGGAACAGCAAAAGCAAAGCAATGCTAAGGACTACCACGTGCTGAGAGAAGGCATGGGCTGTGAAGAGGAGAAGTAGCCCTAACAGAGGCCACGGGCATGGCAGTGTCAGGGGGTGGGAAGGAGAGGAGACGAAGATGACAAGAGTAGGAGAGTAAACCAGTCTGTGGTGTTTTCAGTGCTGATTTTCTTTAATTGACTTAAGGCCTTAAGACTCATAAATGGGAAAACAAGATAAGAAAGGAGCTGAGGGAAAGGAAAGAATATATCTCCATTCTCAATGGGAAAAAGCCTTGCTATTACAGGAACACTTTCATTATGTAAAAGCCTATTTTGTTTTCATGTCATTCTTAGATTACATCATGGCGTGGCTGCAGCCGTCTCGTACCATATTATAAGTAAATCACCAGCTTAATCATAGAATAAGCCAGGGCCCTAAATTTAAAAGGAAAATATTAGATCATTTTAAATAACTGATATAACTCAAGCCAGTCATCATTGAAGCAGGGTGAGGTGATGTCATCCAGAAGAACTCCAAAGAGGAACCAAAGAGGGTCAGTGCTGGGCAGGTTCCAGAAAGGCTTCCATTTACAAAGAGGTGGGTGACGGCAGCTGTGTGGAAGTCATCCTCTAGACTAGACAATCTTGTCATGAAAACCAACATAGTACATGAATATTTGTTCCCAGAATTGCTTTATTTCCAAATATCAGAACACATGAACATAGTATGATGCCTGTATTTATATCTTCAGAGCCTCTGAGCAAACTTACAAATGTTAAGACCTTTAGATATTCAGGAAAATATTAAATCTGGGGTGACATATGCAAATGCTGCAAGTCTGGTCCAAGCCAAGAAAACAGTGCAAAGTGGAGACACTGAGATAGTGGCCTGACAAAGAAAAGAACTTGGTTCCTTCCAGTTGCAGACTATTAAGGAGATCAGAAACTAATGTTTAGTGGGGACTATCTATGTACCAAGTACCATACTCAATAAGCACTTTATATACATTATGCTGCTTTGTGAGCATCAAAGAATCTGAGTTAGGCACTAGTTATTCATTTTTTTCAGATATGGAACAAGTTTAAGAAATGGTAAGTGACTTAAGTAAGATTAAACAGTCAATTCATGACAATCTACCAACTCCAAATTCTGCTTTATCTTGTTGCCTTCACCCAGTTAAAACTATTTCCTATTATGGCCTTTTGATAAAAATTAAATTATTGATAAGAACTACTTTGAAAGCACTATAAGTATAAAAAATATATATTGATAGTCAAAAGGGGTCACAGAGCAGGGAATAGCATTAACATTCTGGCCAGTGACAGTCTCAATGACCAAAGCTGGCTTTCCTTATTTTTGTAGAAGGGCTACTAATGAGCTTGACCATAATTTTAAGTCTCCCATTTCCACTAATTTTTTAGGAATGTTAAAGTAGACTCTCAGGGAACCTGTCATTTCCTATAAAACGTACTGTGAGCTATTTGAGACTATTTATAGACTATTTTGTGGGGGGAAGAGGTGGATGCGCTAGAAAAGAACTTTCTGCCAGAATGAAGGTATTGGCCGAGGTTTTATGTCTGATCCTGTCAGTCTCACAGTAATGTTGTGTATCATCTCACTGTCCTTAATACAAATGTTATTCATAACTGCAGAGACACACTGTCTGAGGTCTGAGCCCAGTAATACTGATTTATGTAATTTTCTGGGACACAGCATTACCCAACAGAAGATGCAGACCCTGATATTTAACTAAAGGGACAACATGAAAGCTTAAGATTCCAAGTTTCAATGTTATTTCCCCCCAATCTGCTTCTGGGACAAGATAGAGGCTGCAAAAAGAGGAGAAAACATGCTTCAAAGTTGTATGGACTGATTCTGAAGAGGAGATTGTGTGGAAAGTTGGAATAGAAGCACTGGCCAGAGTCGAAGGAGCTTTAGATGGTTCCTCCAATGGCTATCCATGGTTACATGGCCCCAGAAGAGTCTGTCCCCAGCCTGGGTCTTTGTATCTCACCTGTACAGCAAAGAGCTCAAGAACATTCAAACATTCTCACCACCGCAGCATTAACTGCTAAGAAGAGCCCAGATGCAGAGGTACAGGAGCTCAGCATTAACTGAGAACGTATGTTCTTGCTCTGTCAAGCCATGCCAATTTTGCATTCTGTGCAATTACGTACAAATGCGTAATTTAGATTTTAAATGGAGTTCTCCCCCAAAAAATCTTCAAGTAAAATTGATCCACAGATGTGAGCTGAGTTTCTTCAGTGGCTCCATGTAACTCCTACTCCCCCCTTAGCAGATGCCATGTAACCATGGGTATCTGTGGTAGGCAGGCCCGAAAATACCTCCATCTCCTGGTATTCATGCCCTCATACAATCCCTCCCCTTGATTGAGGGCTGGAATTAGTGACTTGCCCCTGGCAAGTAGATGAGGCAGAGAGAATGGTGTATCACTTCTGGGATTAGGTCACCAAAAGGCTGTGGCCTGCATCTAGGGGACTCTCTCTTACTCACTTGCTCTGAGGGAAGCCAGCCACAATGTTGTAAGCTGTTCTATGGCAAGGAACTGGGGGTGTCCTCTAGCCGATAGTCAGCAAGCAACTGAGGCCCTCAGTCTAACAACCTGCAAGAACCTGAATCCTGCCAATACTCATGTGAGTCAGCTTGGTAGTGGCTCCTCCCCAGCTGAGCCTTCAGGTAAGACTGCAGGTCCAATGAACACTGAGACTGGAGCCTCAGGAGAGACCCTGAGGCACCCATCTATGCTGCTCCCAGATTCCTGACCCACAGAAACTAGGAAGACAATAAACACTTCTGGTTTTAAGGTGCTAAGTTTAGGGCAACTTGTTATAAAACAAATGATAACAAAGAGAGCATTCAAGTTTGAGAAGCCCAGTCCTGAAATATTTTAAGGGCCCCTACCAACTCTACCATTTTTTCATGAGGCCTAGGAAGTTAACCATAAGAGATTGGCTATCAGGAACTCCTGAAAGGAACTCTGGTCCCCCAGAATGCAGAGATGCTTTCCAGCCTGCTGACATATACCCAGGCATGTTCCAGTCACACAGAGAAGACCACAGAAATAATGTCAGTGCAGCTCAAAATTAACATGACACTTCTGGCAGCAATCTGTTGATGGGAAATAAACTGGATACTGAAACACATGTGGAAGGTGAGGGACTCCTTAGTAACCATCCATATTCTGCTATCAGCTACATCCACCCTCAGAACTGGTCCAGCCTTAATGGGCCAGATTATGTCCACAGAACCATCCTGCCAACCCCCAGGCTTGTGTTACAAGTTTCCATGGCTCACAGAGAAGTTCTGAGATCAGATTCTCTCCTCCTGGAAACTTTCCCCAATGTTCCCATTTCTCCCCACCCTCCCCTTTTATGTTTTATGCTTACATAAAAAGGTCTGAGACTGTAACTTCTAACCTCAAATTCCCAAGCAACTAATATAAGGCCTGTACCATATCTGGTGATTAGTGTGTATTGTAAATAATAACTTTCTAATGTGTATTTCTTGTGTGTTTGTCTTTCTCTCCAACTAGACTATATGCTCGTCAAGGTTAGGGGCTATGCCTAATCACTATGATGTCCTAAAGACGCTCAGGTTCACTAGCTCCCAGACAAACACTGGGATCAAGGCAGAGAATAAACATGCACTCTTTGAGTCAGAGCTAGATATTTGGCAGCAAGCTGTAAAGGACTCATAGGACTTTCCATGCATTCAGCACCAGACTCCTTCCACCGCATGGTAATCCATGAGGGAGAACCTGAGAATTCCTTTGACCTCCTACCATTTTGCTCAACATAGAAGTATCTTCTATGTGCTGAGGTCAGGAAATACAAGAATGTGGAATTAGGAAGAAGGAAGGAAGGAAAAGAGACAAGAGAGAGGTCTACCTTTTACGTTCATGAACAGCAAACACCCCCTACAAGACATCTCAGGGTTACAGAAGAGCCACAGAGTCCAGGAGGCTGGATGGGTCCCTGCTCAAGCTCAGCAAGCCCTTTGGTCATTTTTGAAGCAATAACATAAAAGCAATGAAAGCTGGCTAAGCAGATGGTCACACATGCCCAGAAACCACTTGACTGTCTCCCTGCAGGGAGCCAAGACATTCACCTCTGACGGAAGTGACCGTTGCTTTGCTTCCGGCAGAGACTAATACCTGATTCTTCTAAGGACTAAAAAGGAAATATTAAAACTGAAAGCCCTTGGCTACCATCAACAATTGTACACTAGTATCAACAGAGGGAAATAATTTCCTTCCTGACTCCCACTGGGCCAGTCACGCCTGGAGCAGAAGGTGTGATTATCTAATCAAACAAAGCAAGAGCCAAACGGCTAGACTGTAGCTTCTAGGGGATTTCTCTAGCACTGAGATTCCCTCAGTCTCCAATTCTACCTCCCTCACCTCCTACGGCCTAGAGCAAAAACAAATATGAAAAGTAATAATACACAATTTCATTTCAACTTCAACCATCATCATTAAGGTTCCAGATCCACCTCCTTTCCAAGACTGAGGACAAATCACTGCCATTCTAGTCCTGGGATAATGGGGATGCTGGGCTGGGAGGAAGGACATACACTAAGCATATCCTATGTACCAGGCATGGTGCTGGGGACTGCACATTACTTTTTCTTTATATTCAAAATGAGTCTTTAAAGAAGAAAACAACTGTAATAACCCACCAGGTATGAACCACTTTATATATAGTTTGCAAAACAAGTTGGCATCTATCAGCCCATTAGCTCTATATAAAAGTGAAAAGTAAGCAGGAAAATAATTATTATTCCTAATTCCCAGATCAGGGAAATGAAGGTGGAGGAATGCTGGTTTTCTGGGTTGCACACCTAACAACTAGCAGACCTTCGGGCATCCCATCCTGCCATACTCACTGCCTTTTTATGTGCTCACAAACTTCTGAAGCCAGATTGGCTCCAAAAGCCTCTTTCTGTCCAGTCATTTGCTTCACTCTCATAAAACCATGCAGTCAGACTCATTTATGCTAGAATTCTTCAATATCTCCAACAGAGAATAACCAGTACCTCAGGGAAAAGGACCTTCACAGTATTTCAATTTATTCTTTTTATCCATGAAAAGCATTGTGCACTTATTATGTCCCAAAGATCTCATTAGACTCTGGGATACACACATGACGAGAGATACTGCCCCTCTTCTGACCAGGTTTTATATATATATATTTTTGGTATCGTTAATCTACAATTACATGTGCAACATTATGGTTACTAAACTCCCCACTTCATCAAGTCCCCCCCACCAACCCCATTACACTCACTGTCCTTCAGCGTAGTAAGATGCTATAAAATCACTACTCGTCTTCTCTGAGTTCTACAGCCCTCCCCGTGCCCGCCCAACATTACATCTGCTAATTGTAATGCCCCTTTTTCCCCCTTGTCCCTACCTTCCCACCCATCTTCCCCAGTCCCTTTCCCTTTGGTAACTATTAGTCCGTTCTTGGGTTCTGTGAGTCTGCTGCTGTTTTATTCCTTCAGTATTTTTTCTTTGTTCTTATACTCCACATATGAGTGAAATCATTTGATACTTGTCTTTTTCGGCTTGGCTTATTTCACTGAGCATAATAACCTCTAGCTCCATCCATGTTGTTGCAAAGGGTAGGATTTGTTTTCTTCTTATGGCTGAATAATATTCCATTGTGTATATGTACCACATCTTCTTTATCCATTCATCTACTGATGGACACTTAGGTTGCTTCCATTTCTTGGCTATTGTAAATAGTGCTGCCATAAACATAGGGGTGCATCTGTCCTTTTCAAACTGGGCTGCTGCATTCTTAGGGTAAATTCCTAGGAGTGGAATTCCTGGGTCAAATGGTATTTCTATTTTGAGTTTTTTGAGGAACCTCCATACTGCTTTCCACAATGGTTGAACTAATTTGCATTCCCACCAGCAGTGTAGGAAGGTTCCCTTTTCTCCACATCCTCGCCAACATTTGTTGTTGTTTGTGTTTTGGATGTTGGCCATCCTCACTGGTGTGAGGTGATATCTCATTGTGGTTTTAATCTGCATTTCTCTGATGATTAGCGATGTGGAGCATCTTTTCATGTGCCTGTTGGCCATCTGAATTTCTTCTTTGGAGA
Organism: Smutsia gigantea; assembly: GCA_032199065.1. NCBI lineage: Eukaryota > Metazoa > Chordata > Mammalia > Pholidota > Manidae > Smutsia > Smutsia gigantea. The sequence goes on from JAVSCE010002998.1 coordinate 39,424, forward strand.
AGTGTCTATTCATGTCCTCTGCCCATTTCTTAATTGGATTATTTGCTTTTTGTTTGTTAAGGTGCGTAAGTTCTTTATATATTTTGGATGTCAACCCCTTATCAGATACGTCATTTATGAATACATTCTCCCATACTGTAGGATGTCTTTTTGTTCTACTGATGGTGTCCTTTGCTGTACAGAAGCTTCTCAGCTTGATATAGTCCCACTTGTTCATTTTTGCTTTTGTTTCCCTTGCCCGGGGAGATATGTTCATGAAGAAGTCGCTCATGTTTATGTCCAAGAGATTTTTGCCTATGTTTTTTTCTAAGAGTTTTATGGTTTCATGACTTACATTCAGGTCTTTGATCCACCTTGAAAGTACCTTTGTGTATGGGGCTAGACAGTAGCCCAGTTTCATTCTCTTACATGTAGCTGTCCAGTTTTTCCAACACCAGCTGCTGAAGAGGCTGTCATCTCCCCATTGTATATCCAGGGCTCCTTTATCATATACTAATTGACCGTATATGTTTGGGTTAATGTCTGGACTCTCTATTCTGTTCCACTGGTCTGCAGGTCTGTTCTTGTGCCAATACCAAATTGTCTTGATTACTGTAGCTTTGTAGTAGAGCTTGAAGTCTGGGAGCGTAATTCCCCGTTTTATTCCTCCTTCTCAGGATTGCTTTGGCTATTCGGGGTCTTTTGTGGTTCCATATGAATTTTAGAATTATTTGTTCCAGCTCATTGAAGAAAGCTGTTGGTAGTTTGATAGGGATTGCATTGAATCTGTAGATTGCTTTAAGTAGTATAGCCATTTTGACAATATTTATTCTTCCTAGCCAAGAGCATGGGATGAATTTCCATTTGTTAGTGTCCTCTTTAATTTCTCCTAGGAGTGTCTTGTAGTTTTCAGTGTATAGGTCTTTCACTTCCTTGGTTAGATTTATTCCTAGGTATTTTATTCTTTTTGATGCAATTGGGAATGGAATTGTTTTCCTGATTTCTCTTTCTGTTAGCTCATCATTAGTGTATAGGAAAGCAACAGATTTCTGTGTGTTAATTTTGTATCCTGCAACTTTGCTAAATTCAGATATTAGTTCTAGTAGTTCTGGAGTGGGGTCTTTAGGGTTTTTTATGTACAATATCATGTCATCTGCAAATAGTGACAATTTGACTTCTTCTTTACCAATCTGGATACCTTGTATTTCTTTGTTTGGCAGGTCTTATATTTAACGGCCATATTCATGCATGCCCTGCATCCTGCCTTCTCTGGGGTCTCATTCCTGCAACAGTGTCTGATGGGATATCATTTTCCAACTTCTCAGCTTCCTTGTGCAGAATCCAGTTGACTGATGTCCCTTTCAGAAGATGAATCAAGAACTGAAGTCCAACACTTTAGGGGAGCTCTGATGGGATGGTAAAGGAAGTTTCATGGTCTCCCAGATAGGTGTAGTTCTCTCTCCACCTCCTAACACCACCCAGACATTCTTTTGAGAGGCCACCTCTTCACTGTGTAGCTGCCACGAGATTTGGTTGGGATTGTCCCCAGATTCAGTTCCAGAGGACAGCCCCAGATCCTACATGCCAATGAGCATGGCCTCCTCCTCTTGGCCTCAGTGACTGGTGCAGGAATGCTCAGCGACCCAAGTCCATGGGGATATGGTAAACAAGGCTCTCTTTCTCTGAGAGAGGAAAAGGAGGCCTATACCCACACAGACAGACCCCTCATGACAATGAGGTGATACATCCTGAGAATGAAGCCAACACACGGAAGAGGTCAGGGTAGGAACTACAGAGAAACAGAGCCACAGTCTGCTCGAACTGGCCCTGAAGCCGACCCTACCTCTGGACTTGCTGGTTTCAGCAGGATCCCCACCACTTTGTTCTGGAGAACATACTCTATGTAACACAGTCAAAGGCTGCATCAGCATTTTAGTAGACAAAGCCACCGCTGGCTCATAACAGCTTACGGACAACAGAAACTTTCGAGTCTCTTCCAGCTTGCTCCTGTTAAGGCATGCTCTCCCACTCTGCCATTACACAAAGGATTTTTTTTTTAAGTCCAAGTGTAAGGCTTCATATTAATCACACTTTAATGTTAAACACTGAAAAAAAATTAAGGAGGTAGAGTAGGTAACAAAGATTCACATTGGAGGCTTAAAATATATGCTTGGGGCAAAGCATTTAAGACCATCTTTGAAATTTTAATAGACTAAAATGTTTAAGAGTCAAAGACATGGTTGTCAGCCTTTTATCTTACACAGATCCATCAGCACATAGAAGGTCAGTTGTTTTTTAATGATACTTGGATAAAAAAAAGAAAAGGCAACAAAATGTAACTATAAACTCAGTCATACTTTTAAATGACGTTAAGTTTTATAGATCACAGCAGCATCTTCTTCATTTTAGAGAATCATACCATAAACATGGCAAGGCATACTACTTATTCAGTATGAAGTCAGTGCTTGGGGCCCTCGGGACAGAGACCACAGACCTAGAATTCTGGATGGAAGCATTTCCCAGAACTTCCTAGCTAACTTTCCTCGGATCTCCCCAGGCCAGGGGATTCTTTTCACCATCGATTCTTTTTACCACCCCTATTTTCTAGAACATGATGTTCTCCTCTACCCACTAAACAGAGGCCCCCCACAACACAAGGGAATGCTTACCTTACCTGGTCACCATGCCCCTTTCTGGGTGTGAAACAGGATTCAACTCAGATCCCAGTGGAGCTCTAGCAGGCCCTTTAAGACAAAGGCTCACCCTTTGCCTAAGCAAATTTAGCTTCCCCTACCTCAAAAGGTTTTTGTAAAGATAAAACAAGATCACAGAAGAAGCACTTGTGGTGAACAAGAGCCCCTCAATATTACTACTTTCTTTCCTTACGAATGCCCATAACTGTTCACTGACATTTTCATTTTGGTCTTTCAATTTCAAGAACACTTCCCTCCATGCCAAAGGAGAAAGAAGGAAGTCATGATTTACTGGCAATGCAAAATCATCATTGCTCCCAATTTTCTTCCAATTTTTCTTCTAAGAGCTGAGACCTGCCTTTGCTTTGCCACACATTTTATTAGCATTATTATATTTCATCCATTGCCAATGAAGTCAACTGAAGAAAAAAGGAAGAACACTTGGGTTCTTCTCTAGTTCTCAGTCCATCCTAGCTACTAGTGCCGTGCTTTAAATGGAAACCACAGATTTTTAAAACTCACTAAAACATGCACAATGATCATAAAAAGGAAAAGTCTTCTTTTCTGCGTTAAGACTCACCAGTTGAGGAATAATATCTTCACTCTGATGACTGCCCAGCAGGACAATGAACAAAAGCCCTAGATTAAGAATCAGGTGACTGGATTCTGTCTGGTTTTGTTTTTGAGCCTCGATGTTTCCACCTGTGGAAAATGGGAGAAGGAGGCTGCTTATGAATCTCTAAGATTGTACCAGCTTTAGAACTTGCCAGGTTTATGAATTCACTGAGTAGGCCATATTAGAAATAATGCCAAACTCAAAACCCACAAATCTAGTGGCTTGCTAAGCCCCCAGTTAGTTCGTGGCACTTCTATCCACTAACTTGTCTCAGAACAATGGCAAAAGAGAATAGAATTGCCCCAGAGTTCATACTTCAGTTCTCCTAGGAAAACAGCCTCCTCATAATATCAGAGGTGAAGTGATAGATTGATGAGTTACTCACATTTTACCCAAGAAAATATTAATAGCAAAATCTGAAATACAATGAAGAGGTGAGGAATATGCATTTTATGACATATTTTTAACTATGGGACCTAATGACCCCTGAACCTTAGTTTCCTTGTCTGAGAAATGAGAGCCAGTGAGCAAGAGAGAGCTGGACAATATTGATAAGTCCTCATTATGGGTTTTATTTCCATATGACCTATCACTGTTTTGCCAAGGATTATGCAATATATATTCCAACAGACAAGTTATCCAAGGCAGTGAGCTATTACACATTATGTGTTTTGCATATGCAGGAGAAATCTACACACCAAAAAAAACCACTACCTCCATTTTCATTATTGTTATTTTGAACATTATCTAAGCACTTATAAAATTATTTCATGTCTATTATTTCATTCGGTCTTCAAATACCCATATAAGCTCAAAGTTGGAAAAGACGATAAAAATGACAGTCCTCAATTATTCCAACTGACAAGAGGAGAAGCTGGGGCCAGAGTAGGGAGGTGGCCACACCAGGAGTCCCCCATTAAGGGAAAGCAGTCCAGGGCTCCAGTCCAGGACTTGTTCCACTGCAGCCAGTCACCATCATTTTAATAGAGGAGGACACCAAGGCTCATTGGGCAGAGGGACTTAGCCTCGGTCACACAATCAGCCTTTGGAGTAAACCCAGGACTTACACACCAGGCTGCTGAACACCTGCTCCAGGGCTTTCACAGTATAACCCAACAGTATAGGAAGGCATTAACTTAGGAAAATGGAGCATAATCAAGATGCCCAGCAAAGCAATGAGCCTCCTGAGAACTAATGATCATCAAGGTCATTAGAATTCTCAAAGCCATTTCACTGAAATGAGAGAAAGGCATAATCTTAAACTTGCAAGAAAAGGAATATTAGGAAGCCAAACACTGGACAGTGCAATCTCACAGAAAACAAAAGCCAGCCCCCAAACCTGAGCCCCAGGAAACCTAAGCTTCTCCTTGCAGAGACATCAGGACAGTTTCTGCAACAGCAGCAAAGGGCATCTGATTTCTACACTTCCTTGAAAGGTAAAGCTCTCCACCCTGGCCCTGGGGCAATCTCTCAAACACTTGCCATCTTTTCTATATGCACAAATGAAAGTGGCCTTTTCCATACTCAACTCATTTAATGCTTTTTTTTCATCTTTTTCATAAAGAGAACAAGCAGCTTTGCTAGAGAACCACTGTGCAATGATTGAAGTTCCCATGCAAACAAACCATTAGCAGAGTTCAAATGCAATTTAAATTACCAGTTGTTAAAGTGCTCCTCAATTTCGTGGTAAGTTTCCAAGGAGAATTACATGCTATATACTATTTAATTGGTTGTTTTCTATTTTTTAACATCCATTTATCCCCCCCCTTATATTTCAGAATTGTCTACAAAAGCTTCTCTTTAAAAAATTATATATTGTTGAATAGATTAAATCTAAAGATTGAAAAGTATCAGAGAAACAGCTGCAGGATTACGCAGCTCGGCAGAAATTGATGGTTTTGACACCGCAAAACACGCAGAAATTTAAACTCTCACGAGTCTGAGTAGTGGCCTCACTCTTTACAGAGGAAGCCACGAGTCCCCGGCAGGGAAAGGAGGGGTTGGCTTGAAGCCCTCCCCCTGGTCAGTGACAGATGCAAGATGAGAGGCAACGCTTCCCCCTAACCTCTTCTTACCACCACATGTTTAGAGGAGATGATAGGAAATACTCAATGAATTTTATTTTCCACCTGTAATTTCTTAAAAGAAAATTCGAAGTCCTCTTCAAGTACACTCCTGACCTCAAAAGCAAAGATGGACAATGGCAAAATACCTCCCCAAAAGGGAGAAAAATAAGCAAAAGCTGCTGAATGAGTACAAAGGAGCTCAAAATGAGCAGATTCTTGGCAGGAAAAGTCAAGACACTCTTCTAGATTCATTAAACAGGTTATGGGATATTAAGACTGCCAATTTCCACTGCTTTGTCTGGCTGGGAGTCAGGGGCTGCCCCTGGAGTGAGAGGATAAAGGATCAACAAAGTAAAGGCAGGTCCCATCACATCAGTAAATCGAAAGCATTTCTTGAGGCCATCATGAGTACAGGATAAAGTTCAAGATTTTGATATATGATGTGTGTAATTTATTTAACCTCCCTGAGCTCAAGCTTCCCTGTCGGCAAAATGGGGCTAATACCACCTACCCATCAGGTATATGTGTAATCATGCCCTCAAATACCATAACCAGCATGCACAGCTCAGTATGCATTAACTAATGTTCACCCCCTTATCTTCCAAGGTTTCTATAATTTCTCAAACCTTATATGGTTCTGTGGTGCTTTGTAATTTATTTGGACCGTAACATTGGCTTGTACGCTATGTATATTTCCAGTCTGTTAGATGCTATAATGTACCCTGACCGTAAATTCATTTATTTTGTGATTTTAAAAATAAAACAAAACATATACATGAAAATTTACACCTCCAAGCATTTAAATTCAAAAGCAAACTTTTTGGAACTAATTAAAAATAGCCTTCAAATCACATTTATGAACTGGACAACAGTAAAAAAGAAAGAAAAAAATCCCAATTTAATGTCCAAAACCTCATGTAAACTTTCCATCAAGCCTATGAGAAAAATATCACAATTGTCATCTGAGGAAACTAAGGGTCAGAGGTCAGGCAACTGCCCAAGGTTTTCAGGCTAGCAAATGGAAAAACCAGAACTCAATCCCAAGTCTTCAAAATCAAGCTCCACAACCCATGTTTTATTACTTTGAAGTTATATCTATACTATGGACAGCTATTCTGCCAGAGGTAGAATAAACAAAAAACTATTCTACTATTTTTATATTTTAAGGAGCTTTGGGATAAAAAACAAAGCCAGAGCTTTCCAACTAAAAGGTATTCACATTAGAAGCCAGTAGATCTTTCCTGAATTCTACCTTGATGTTATGTTCTCAAGTGAAATAAAAGCTCAGAGGCCTGGCACTGAGCAGACATCTGATGGGTATGTGGGAAGCAGGACTGAGAAAGGTTAGCAATGAGCTAGTATCAGGCTAGCTCCAAAATATAATTCAAAAGTCTGGGCTCATGATCAAATAAATTGTGGGTAACCCTAGCATGAGCTTCTGAACACCCCTCTGGGGCAACTGTGAGCTGACACGATATCATGTGCACAAAACAGACATTTGCTTGCATCTCCTGCCCTTAATAAGGCAAAGTGTATGGACCTAGTCACTGGGTTAGACATACCTTGAGCTCATAAAGAGCTCATAGGTTCCCTGGGGAAATGTTCAAATACACAAGACAGTGAAAAGTGTGCAAAACACTAGTTCATGAAATGTCCTTTTGAGGGCCTGGGAGAGCCCTGCAGATGATGACTTCTAAACTAAGCCTGAACACCCAAGAGGATTTCCATGTATGAGGAGGAGGAAGAAAACAGGCCCAGGGAACATGATGTGCTAAGGCCTTGAGGAGGATGAGTTCAGGGTGTTCTTGGGAAAGTGATTAATCTGGGGAGGCCAGTGACAGAGAACATGGGGGGATGTGGTAGGACATGAAACTAGGAAAGAATGTTACAGCCAGAACATGGAGGACCTTGTATGCCAGGCTGAAACATTCAGATCTTGAAACCCATGGGTTTTGCATTTTGGGAATATGACATAAGAGAAAGCTAAATAGCAGAGCTTTCTCTTTAAGAACTGAACCCCCTTCCATGGTCAGCTTCCAAGCAGGGCAAGGGTAGGAATGTCTATAGGGGATCTTCTTCTGCAGGGATCCCTCCTCTGGCCCCATCCACAAACAAGTCACAGGAGTCAGTAGCTCTCAGAGGTGCCCCGAACCCACACACTTGGACCCTTTCCTCTAGTCCAGAATTCTCACCCTGCAGGAACCAGGAGAGAAACCAAGCAGGATTTCCACTCTGTCTCCAGGGCAATGCCAGCACTACCCAACCTGATGAACCGGAAGAACATAGGCTAAACACAGGCGCCAGCCTCTCTCGTGTCACTCAAGAAGCAGGTGCTAGAGGCCTGTCCAACATGCACTGTGTGTACCCAGAACTCCATATCACAGAGCTCCCAGCCAGGCCTGGAGCCACATGACTGAGACCTTCGACTAGTAATGAGCCTTCACTGAGTCACCAGTTAGGTTGTATGAAATCGTTTCTCTTAAAGGAAACCCTGTAGCAGGTCCAAATGTCAAAGGCACAGGCAAGATGTGATTTACTTCCTACCTTTAAGGAGCTCCCAGTCTACAAGGAGATGTAAGACATAAACAAAAGAGGAGATGGCTAATGCCACAGAAGAAACACAGATAATAATACAAATCTTCATAACAACCATGTGATTTGGTACGATTATTCTATTCGACACATGAGGAAACCTGGGTTCGAGCAGGTTAACTGATCTGACAGATCACACAGCTAGAAAGTATCACAACCAAGATTTGAACCCGGATCCCATGCCCACACCACCATGCAGTTGTACTCTGCTGCCTCATAGCTCATGTGGTGTGACCTAGCAGAACAAAGAACAGGGATGACTTTCTAGTGTGGGGAATGTGGATGGTGGCGAGTGGGTGGCTATCAGAAATCACTTCATTCAGAAGGTGGCATCTGCACAGAAGTTTATAGGAGGAGTTATAGGTCTATGGATGAAGATGGCAAGGGTTATCTCAGGCTAAAGAACAGCACGGCTAAAGCACGAAGGTGAGAAAATACAGGTATGTCTGAGGAATGGCAGGGAACGTGGCTGACTTAGGGATGAATGGCCAGGAGCATCAAGGAAGTTCACGGTAGATGGGTATAGCTTCCTGCCTATGAAGAGCCCTGGCTACCAGGGGCAGGAGTTCTTATTTAAAGCCAAAAATACCAGGAAAATGTTGTGACTGACATAAATAAATGGATTCAAGGTCAGGGGACATACAGCTGAATATACTAGGAAAATAATAAATATTTAAAGTAGAACTATGGCATGGTTTCAGCTTTACTTGGAATTCCATGCTTCAGTGTTCAGAGCATTCATTAACCTTTCAGGACCTGGGTCAGGATCTGGAATAATGGGCGTTCCGGTCCTTTCAGGTCAATGAACAGAGGGACACTGGATCCTTTGGAAGTTAGATTTGTCTACCTATTTCATACGTAGATCCTGATCCTCTTGAAGAGAGTCCCTACAGCTCATTAAATGAATTCCAGGCCCTTGATGAAATATAAGTACTCCAAATTGGTGAAAAGAGTGTAGACAACAGGACGAGAAGCCTAGAATCAAAAGACCTACAACTTGATTCTTGGATTGTCCACTGAATTAACCATGGAATCCTGGGCAAGTCACTTCCTTTTAACAAAGGCACAGTTTCCTCCTTTGCAAGATGGAAACAATCACACTTACACAGCTAGGTTCTTGTGAGAATTAACAACTAATCTGTGAGATTAAATATAAGAATATGTGTTTCTGCATGCAGGCTGACATGTTTAGATTAGGCGCTTCCCCTGAAAGCCACCACGCTGACAGGGGTAGCATAAAAACCGCCCAATCCTCCTGATGAAGTATCTAAATCTGGAGTTGTCAACAATTTTTTCCTCCTGTTGAAAATTGATCTGTATTCCCCAGGCAAGTCATTACATCTTTTTGTGCCAAATTGTTTTCATCTTTTACATGACCCAGTAATCCCACTTTGGGCAATATACATAAGGGAATAATCCAAAAGGAAAAAAGAAGGCAATTTGTTCGGAGATGTTATTCATAGTGCTATTTCTAGCTCTTTATATATCCCTCTATTATAGCACTTATCTCACTGTGCTGTAATTATCCCCTCCCCTTCCATACGCCTCCAAATTATCTCTGAATCAATCCCCAGCACCTAGCACAATGCCTGGCATACAGTAAGAACTCAATAAATGTTTGTTGACTAAATGAATGGATAATATGAGGGAAATTTTAAAAGAGATTCGAATGAGCAAAAATAAAACCCTGTTTTTAAGAGATGTTATTAAAAACTTTAAGAAAATACTGGTAACTACACTGCAAACTATTTGAAGAGTGGGTGAAGCCTCAGGAATGAATTTTAGATGATTTACTTTATGATCTCTGAGCATCCTAGGCTTAGGCAGAGTATAGTATAAAGGTCGCCAAAGGACCCCCAGGCAGCTGAGGTCACACATGAGGTCACTTGGGCTTGGCGGCCAGAGCACAAGGCTCAGTCAGGAATCTTGGATTCCCAACCTGACTTGGACACTACCTTACACCCACTAAGTCACCTAAGTTCTCTGAGACCAGTTTGTCCGCTGAAAAATGGAGCCTTTACAGGAAAACCCATCCCTTTAAAAGGAATTACAGGGAGCAGACAACGGCCAGAAAGTGTGAATTCTAATGTAATTGAAAGAGGAGGGCTAAAAGGTGCCTTTGGACCACAGCCCCAAGCCAAGGTGGGGCTTTGAAGGCCCAGCTCTTCTGAGCTCCCACTGAGCTTTCCAGAGCCATCTTACAGGGTGGCTGAAGCCCCCCACTAGGGATTTTACAGGCGGCAGAAATCTCTGCAAGAGCAGACGACACATCAAGGAAACACAGTATGTTAAATACAGCCCGTAAAGTCAACATCACTTTGAATGTTCTGTATTCTTGGTGGGAAAGAATGTTTTATACAAATACCCAGGGAGAGCAAAGGAAGCAGCATGTTCTGCAGGGTTTATTTTGGGGCGTTCCAGCAGCTCTCAGCCACGAAGTCAGAGGCAGGAAGCCACGGCCCTCTGTTCCTTGGCCAGAAGCTCAAGTTTAAAAACCAAAGTGGGGAGCACACGGACTCCTTAGTGAGGATCAGCTGCAAGTCTGCACCCTGTGCTGCACGTGTTTTTATGTCTGTTGGGACCTCCCAGATCCCTGCCCATCAAGCTTGACGCATCTCTGAAGGGAACTGCACTTGACATCCTGCAAACAATCCGTCCAAAACATGTCATGAACCCATCCAATTCTCTCTGGCCCCACTTCTGCCACTTTAATCAAAGTAACCACCACCGCTCACCTGCGCTATTGCAAGAGTCTCCTCCTAAATTTCTTCCTTCTGCTCTTGGCCCCCTCCCTGCAACCCATTCCCCTACAGCAGCAAGAGTCATGCTTGTGAAACAGAACTCAGAGGCTTCCTTTCCCACCTAGATGCAGGTCTGTGCCCCTTCTCTAGCATACTACCACCACCAGCCCCTGCCCCTCTCTGCTCCCATGCTTCTCTCTCTGCAGCCCACACTCCCTTCTAGCACATCAGGCTGCTTCTGTTCCTCAAACACAAACCCACTCCCAGTCCAAGGCCTCTGCACTGGCCACGCCCTCTGCCTCCAGTGCTCCTCCCCCTCGCTTTTACACTGCCAACTTCTTGTCATTTGGATCTCAGCTTAAACATACCTCCCAGATCCCCTCCTCCACTCACTCACAGTCTGAGTGCCCTGTGTGAATCCTCTTAAGTATTTCTTATCGTTCTCTACTATTTATATGTTCATTTATTATCTGCCTCCCCCACATACCCCACCTAGAATATAAGCTACAAGGAATCATTGTTTCGTATGACTTTTTCTTTACTCTAAACCCAGTGCTGGATCAGTGCCCAGAATAGTAGGAAGCACCTGAGTGGAAACTCAATATAATGACGTCAGATGAATACATGCCACAGGTGAAGGAAACCTTAGAGACTACCTAAGGGCAGGTGCCAGCATTGTGGCTAAGGTCCTGGGCTTTGGAGTCAGACAAGGATCAGTAATGTTTGCACTCAGGAGATGTGGGAGTTTAGGCAAGTTTTCCCTCTTTTTTAGGCCTTACTTTTCTCCAGTAAAATGGGGATAACAGCACCTGCCTCACGGGAGTGCTGGGGAAAACCGAGAAGATAAATCACCCAGAGCATCTAGCGTAGGGCTCAACACAGACAAAATTTCTGCTGTTCATGAACAATCCCATCCTCCAGGTGGGAAAACTGAGACTCAGACAGACGCATGCATCACTGCTCAAGGTAAACACTGAACTAGCGGCAGAGCCAGGTCAGAAAATCCTGTCTCCAGTCTCTGCCCACTGCTCTGCTGTTCCTTAGGCATAACAATGATACAACACCTGATACCATGTCCCTGAGTTATATATTCTTCCTTGTTCCAGAAAAGATCTGAAATACCTGACCAAAGATGTACATAGTTCATGATTTTTTTAGGGAGAAAATTGGGGAGAAAAATGGAAAAAATAAGGTGAAGGAAAGGAACAAAGTTTACAAAAATTAACAGCCATCTGTCTCATACCATTTGCTAGTGGTAGGCTCCACATTTGGCTCTGAGCTTCATGGAGGCCAGTATGAAAGGGAAGAAAATACCTGTGTACGGGCCTTTGGGACACTCGCTTACTGAAATGGCACAGGAATTTGTGAGGACATGTCGCTCTCCACTTGAGAATCACCTGGATTGTCACAGTCTTGCCAGCTAAAAGCCAACACCTGCTTACTCCCGATCACAGGCACTCTGAAGTCGTACTACCTGGGCTCAGCTCCCAGCTCCACTACTGACGGCATGATTTTAGGCAACTGACTTGACCCCTCAAAGCCTTAGACTTTTCCTCTAAAAAGTGGAGGTAAAACATAGTGGATAAATGGATAAACACAAATATACGTGTATATACCCCCTGTACTATTATCAGACCATTAACAGGGAGGAAACTCCAATACCTGCTACAGCACAGATGGACCTTGAGGACATTCTGCTAAGTGAAATAAGCCTGTCACAAAAGGACCAGTGTTGTCTGACTGCATTTATATGAGGCACCTAGAGCAAATTCACGGAGGTGGAAAGTAGAATGGCAGGTGCCGGGGGCCAGGGGTGGTGGGGAGGGGAGAATAAGGAGTTAGTATTCAAATAGGTGGTGAGTTTTGGTTTTGGAAGCTGAAAAGAGGTGTGGAGGCTGTTTGCACAACACGGGATGGTACTTAACACTCTTGAGCTGTACACCTAAAAAATGATTAAGATGGTAAATACTGTATGTGTTTTACCTGAATTAAATATAAAACTTTAAAAAATAGTACCTACTCCAAGGCAGTGGTAGCAGTGACTTGATTTAGGTCAAGTGCTCAGCCCAGGGCTTGGCACCCACGAAGCAATCACTCAAGTCAGTCCTCCTTATTCACACTGACAGAATTCACCTGGGTCCTACCGACCCTAACCTCTCGGCACCCCTGTCCATCAGCACCACAACAGGAAGCCGTCCTGGCTTTCATGCCTCAAGGCAGGGCCGACAGTCACTGCCCAGCCACAGGTCGTGGAGGAGGAGACATGTATGTTGGTTCCTGGGGGTCCTGGGCATGGCCCTGCATCCCCAGAGCTTCAGAGCCGCTCGGGGCTGCTGCCCTCCAGGTGACATTGCCCAAACGTAGGTCTCAGGACAAAGTCCTTTGCTCTCTCATGATCTGGCACCTAACATGGCATCAAAGTGCTTCCCCAAACACATCTCCAACAACTTCCCTGCCCTGGAGAAAGGGGCCCCCAAGCTGATCAGAAACTGAACTTCCTACAGTTATTCATCAGAGCCACGTCACAGCTGGTGGATTGTAACAGGGTGGTGCCCTCTTGGTCTCTGTCAAACATCAATTCAAAGAAGGCTAAAGTATGTGGGTGTTTAAAATCTATTCATAATCAGGGCTCACCTTGGAATGGGAATTCAACTCCACCATTCTTGCAGTTTCAAGAACAGAAGTGAAGGCTTAGACGGAAAGCCCTGCTCAATCTCTTCCAAAGCCCATGCATAATTTCCACCACCACAAATGAAACTGAAATCAAGGTCTCCACTACTCAGTTAGCCTCTTGGACAAGCTACCACCCCCTTTCAGGAAAGAAAAAGACATAGGCAGGAAAGAAGATCAGAAAGCAGCAGCACAATTCAAACATGACTGAAAGCAGAAAAGGGTGAAGTAGAAACCAAAGAGGGAAAAGAAATAAAAATTTTTTTAAACAATAAAATTCAGGCATCTGAGCCCAGATAGCACGACAAAAAGAGGTCTGAATTGGGAGAGCTTGATTCTTGCTCTCAATTTCTCACCAATTAGAGCATTAGGTGTGGGCAACTCTGGCATCTGAGTCCCAATTTCCTCATCTGCAAAATGGGCATCTTCTATGCCTTTGCCTGAAGCAAAAGGAGCAATGGATAGAGTCAAAACATCTGGGCTGTAATCCCACCTAGTCAGCCACATGTTCTAAGGCAACTTGGCTGTGCTCTCTGAGCCTCCACTGTCCATTATCATGCGGTAAAATGAGAAGATTAATTGAATAATCTCCAAGACTCTCCAACTCTGACAGCCTATCAAATCTGCACAATGTGCCCACACACCAGGTATTTATTCAAACTGTAGATGCCATGCCAACACCATATACACATACAGACATACAGCAACAGGTTGCATTCCTTAAATTCAACCGTAACTCTGCTTTACAAGCTGAAACTGTCCCTCCCAAGTGTCCACCAATCTCTCTGCTGGCTTCTTGCTTTTGCCCCAACAATCAGACATACGACACTCCCAAATTATCTTTCTCCTCAACTCAAGCTAGGCCTCAGGTGGGAGGAAATATCTCAATTTGGTTTTATATATATACAAATGGAATTTTTCCTCAGTCAGAGCTTGTCTCTAAATCCCACTGTGAGAAGTACTCCCGTGGGAAAGCAGCTGTCCACACCCCAAATTAAGGCGGCCACTGCTCCCAGCACCATGGCCCGTTACCACGCAAGCAAGCCAGCCCTCAGGACTGTAAGCCCTGGGTCTGGGAGAGAAATGCCACTCGCCCTGACAATAATGATGTACTCACGAGACATCAGGCCCCACAGGCAGCCGGCCCTCCGCGGGCCCTCACTCCCTGTCACACACCCCGAGTCCCACTGCACGGAGGTGGTCCTGAGGCCCGAGGGGAACAGCACTGAGACATTCTCTCCTCAGCTTCCAGAACAAGGGGCAAAGGAAGGGAGGGGGAGGGGGGAAGGCAGGGGGAGGGGGCAACTTGGTTTCTGGAAACAAGAATTCAAATCCTGCTTCTCCTAAACCCTGAGTCACCTCCTTCTCTTCCAATAGATCAGTGTGGTGGGTAAACATTTCCATATATGGACAAGCTGGCTGGAGGATGTCAGAAAAATCAACCTTCTCTCCTCTGGCACTTGAAGAACATGCCCCACTTAAGGCAGAATTCCTTACTCGGTAAATGATTAACCCCAAAAGAGGTAGAGGCTCAACAATTCCACACGCTGTCCTGTTACAGGAAAAAGTCTCCCCCACCCAAACGAGGAAGTGACTAGTTTGAAAGGCTTTAAATTCACCTTAGGAGTGGGGCCAACAGAATGCAACTAAATTCATGAAATCAGTCTATTAATTTGGGGGGAGGAGCGGCATTCAGGGGATGCGCCTGAAGAGGTCCCCAAGAGTCAGTCTGCAGCTCTTCAGGCGGCAGGGGAGCGCTGCAGCAGCCCTCGCCCGCAGACCCCAGCCCCGACACCGTGGGCCCAGAGCCCTCCTGAGTACTTCATTTTGCGTGAATTCTTCATTGGACAGATACCAGGCAGGAAGACCCCAGAACCAAACCAGACTTTCAGGAGAACATGGCTAAGGGGAGAGGGACGGCAAGGAGCACGGAATGTCCAGTTTAATTTGTAAGAGTAATTCTAATCCGAAGTTCCTGGGATGTGTTAAGAGGACAAAATAGGACAAGTGATGTCAGTCAGGAATGAATCTAGTCTAAAATGACTCTAACTAAATGAGGGAGGAGAAAGGAGAGAGAGATGAAATGCTGGGGAAAGGGGCAGTGCAGGGGAGGAGTGGTCTGCTCATAGAAGGCTTGCCCCTGCAGTCCTTCCTGGAGGCCCCAGAGGTAGGGCTGAAGAGGGCAGAGGAACGGTCCTCATTTGTACCAGGAAAGACTAGGCCAGCCTATCAGACTTGGTTCTATACAAAGACTGTTGTCCTGTCAGGAGCTGAGAGTCCCTTCCAATATTCCAACAGGAGCTGATTTCAGCAGAGGAAAGTGACATTCCAGGGCAAACAGCTGCCCAGGGATAGCCTGGAAGTCTGAATGCCAAGGACCAAGGAGGGAGCTACAGGATAGGCATGAAAACCAGAATGAGAGTGTGTATCCACCCTCCAGTTTGCAAAGAGCATTTGGACATCAGTTTCCATGTCCAGAAAGGGGCCCTTCATTCCCTAATGTGTGTTTGATTCCTTCCTCTTGACCACTGAGAACCACTGGTCTAGGATGTCAAGAGGAGAAAGACCATAAAGGCCACTGAACCCATGCCCCGCCCGCACCCCGAGGCCTCCAGGCAGGTGGAGATCAGTTCTCCTGCAGCGGCAAATTCTCTCTTCCCAACAGAAAGTTTTTCCTTCTATGGAAACAAAATCTGGCTCCCTGGCCTTCAACCTCCCGCTCCTCATTCTGCCTTTTCAAACCATACAAAAATCCTGTGTCTGTCTCACTGGTTTGGCATTTTTGTTGGTGAATATGGATACAGAAATGAAGCCATCCAAGATCTCATCCCTCAATCACTCTGTTTTGGGACTACAGCACACTGCTAACTCCTAATACATTTGTCGCCAACTTGAAATTCATCTTTTGGGGTTTGTTTGTTTGTTTTCAAGAAGTGTCACTGCTAAGCAACCCACTGTGCATATGTACTGCTGGCCTGTGGATTCACAGGGCATTCCCTGTTAACATCCCAGTCACTGAACAATGACAGAAGATAGAGCTTCGAGACCAGTTCTTCTACCTCATCACCAATGCCACGTCCCACCCTTTGTGCACGAAGCTCAGGGATGCATATCTCATCCCAGATGCCCGCTCCTGACTCTCTGGTCCTGCAGAACCTAAAACTGTCTCCAAAATGCAAGACTTTTCCAAGGAACATTAAGAGAGATCTCTGCAGGCAAAAAGGGTCTTGCGAACACAAGTACTCTCAGAAAAACAAAGTGGCCTGCAACACAGGGCTGGGAGTTCATGACTGCTGACAACTCCAGCACCACTCTGCCTCTCAGTGTCTTCACAAGATGGGGGCAAAAATGCTCTTTTCTGCCACAGCCCTGACGGCAGTATTTGGATTCAAGGTACATGTACTCATGAGGCCTCACATTAGTAGCATTCTTTACCATTTAGTAAATGCTTTCCCAGACAATCTCATTTAATCCTTACAGACAACTACCCCTGGAGTATTTATACCCAATTTAGTGACAGGGAAACTGAGGCTCAGAAAGGTTAAGTGTATTCCAAAGGCCACACCAACAGTAAGTAGTAAAAAGAACACTTGTGCAGAAATTAGACTATCTCAGATTCTGGTTCCTATTCTGCTACTAACTGTATGGCCTCTAGCCAACTGTTTTAAATATTCTAAACCTCAGTTTCTATACCTGAAAACTGGAGATTATAAAAGCCCCTCTGCCTGCCTCTCCAAACTGTTATGAGGCTCAAATGAGATAATCTGAATGAAAGCCCTCTGCGAAACAGGGAGATGCAACAAAAGAGTAAGGGATTATTGTGTGATTACCTGTAAATGACTGTGCATTCCATTACAAATACAAAAGGCAGTGAGGTCATTCTCAAAACAAAGAAACAGTAAGGCTCTGGGAATTAAGGGAAATAATTTAATGTTCCACAGCATTCTGTCTCTGTGCGACTCACTCTTACAGTTGAAGCCCAGCAGCCACCGTCAGATTTCCAACCGCCAAGTCACTTGTCCGGAGGACTGTTCAAGACAAACTCACTCTCGGCAGCTACAAGCAAATGCCAGGCCAAGAGGAGATAATAGAGATGGACTTTTGGAAGACCCCCCTGAGATTCTCAGTTCCGGAAACATGACCTACAATGTTTTCCTTGGAGAAGTTGTTAGAAACACAGGCTCCAGTCTCTCTGAAATAAGCCCATGGGGAAATAAACATACAATAAGGAGCTACTTCCTAGAGAGCGCTAAGAAAGCTCCCAAGTTTGAATTTAATCAAGGGCATAGGATATTTCAAGTTGAGGATACCAAAAAGATAGAAATCTCCAACCCATTAAACCTCCCACCCCAGCTCACTCAAGGGCTCATCTTGGAAAGTGGGCATCCCAGGCAAAAGAGAGGTCCATTTATTTACATACCAGAGGTCCTCCGCAGATCACCTAGGAGCCGGGGGGCACCCAAGAAGTTCTGAGAATGAAGTCACTAGTCTGGCTTCCTTCAGGTCTCTCCCAACACACTAGTCATCAGGATTCTCTTCAATTTCTGCAAAGATCCAAGTTATCAATGTCATTTATGAAGAGGCCAGATCTTCCCCTAATGAGCACACAGCTCAATAGTGATTGTTTTCTGGCTTACATTTTATCATGTGTTTCCTTTCACTTAACACTGGAGAAAGGCACTAAATGAATCTGTTGCAAGGATGTGTGAGTACCTGCTGTGTACCTGAATCTGCAGGAATGCTGCAGCAATGAGCTGTGAGGTGCAGCCAGCTTCAAGGAGCTCACAGGTTTAGTAGAAGGGAGAGACTGACCATACGCAGGAGGAGATGTGGTCCACCCAACACATTCAGACTCAGACAATGGGTGGGATAGACTTCTGGGCTAGGTATTAAAGAGGGTGGGACAAGAAAGGGGGCAAGGTGAGAGAGCAATGAGGAATAGCAAGTTTGGAGGATGTGTAGGCTGCTAGTGGGAGAGATGGGCTGATGAGTGGCGACAAACAGAGGTAACTCAGAAAGGTAAACTGAAGCCTTAAATAACCGTTGTAGGCTATGGTGATTGAACTGTATTTCTAAAAGCAGAGAGTTTTTTGAGAAGCAAATCTCAGATCACACCACTGATCAGGTCAAAAAAAAATAGTCTCTTTGGCTCCTCCCTACCAAATAATAACAACTATAATTTAATGAGTGTTTACTCTGTGCGACGCATTGTACTAAGCAGGTTGCATACATTATCCCATTTCATCCTATCAACAACACTGTGAGCAAGGCAGTATCACTTCCATAATACAGATGAAAAAACAAAGGCTTAAAAAACAACTAAACTTGCAAGTCCCAGAGGTAATAAGTAGAAGAGGCCAGAATTAACTAATTCACAGTGCAGACTCAACCCCTTGCAATTCTAGAACATACTCACTAATTCCCATCTTTCTTCGTTCCCATTGCTCAAGACTGTCTATCCCATTTCTATGAGACAAAATCATCCTCATGTAACTATCACATAACAACTGTATATAACAAACATAAGTATCTCCAAAAATAGCTGACAAAATTCCTTATTTCTTTCTGTCTTCCCAGAAAGCCCCTGGAGTCAGGAACCTTGGCTATATTTTCAGCGCAGTGCACACAGTAGACACTCAATAATTCCATGTACTCAGTAGGACAGTGTCTTTGAAGGTTAGGCCAGGAGAGTAACACAATTCTGGCTGTAATTTCCCTGTATTCTGCACAGAAATGGAAATAACCTCACGAGGTTGCCAAGGTCCAATGGGGCAATATAGCCAAGTTGAAGCATACAGGTCAGCGATCATGTGCATGGAGCAGCCTGAAGCTGCTGCAGATACTCAGAGGCTGCATGACCCTGAACCTGAAGACAGGTGCTCCAAAGGCCTCAGAGGAAAGTGACAGCATGCACATTTCAGTGAAAAAGGGAAAAAACTTCAGGGCCCCTTGCAATTGTGACATGGGCTAAGTAAGCCACTCTGCCTCTCAGCCTCAAACGGAGCTAGCACAGTGCTTTCCAAACATTTCTTTTCCTAGCAGCAGAGCTTTCCCTTTAAAATGAAATGCTTTGCAGATGCACACTTAAGGCAGCTAACAGCACAGCTGCTCAGGCTGGCTCCCAGCTCCCCTTCCTTCTCTTCTCCCACTTGTCGCCACCCCCAGCCAGGACTCCAACCCCAAAGTCAGTCCTAATGATGCCCAGGAGCAGGGGAGCAAAACCTGAAGGCCAGCAGCCTCTGAGCTCTTCCTAGCACCTTCCAGCTCCGACTCGCTAACCTCCAAGGTCTGGGATGTCCCTGCTTAGTAAGCAGCCCTGCATTTTCACATGTGGGACAGACAGTATATGCTGTAGCAGGGAAGGAGTTCTCAAATTAGAAAACTTCAATTGCAATCTGTTTAGAGCTTACAGAACCTGTGTTTTTGCAAGCAGGTGATTTGTATTTCACTAGGTCTCAGCTTTCTCATCTGTAAAATGGGAATACTGTTGTCTACCTAATATGGTTTTTATAAGAATTAACTAATTTAATGTACATAAGGTACTTAGCAAAATGTAAAAACAAATACTATATTAGAATCACCTCATCTATAAATTTATCTAAATTCCCAAATGGAAAATCAAGTAGCCCTGTGTCTATGGCAAGGAAGATGCTCAATTAGTGACAGGTGCCACTTCTTCCTTGCTCTCATGGACATTTTAAACCTGAACAAGTATTACGATAGCAGCAAAGAGCAAAATGGAGGAAAACATTTTGTGTCCCAAATTCCCTACAGCCCATCTTTGGCTTGCCCCTGGGACCTTTCAAACTCATAGCCATTTTAGACTACCAAGGATGTCAACTAAGACAGTCCAGGCTGGAGAAAGTGAGTTTGAGAAAACCATTGGTCCAAGTCACTAGCAAAGAGAGGCATGTTAAGACTTGACATTCCTGGTCCCAGCTTCGACTCTGACCAGTTCAGTGGCCTGAGAACTTCCATCTGCTCTCTGAGCCTCCATTTCTTTATCTGTACAGTAGGAATAACAATCCTGCCTTCTCCTTCTGCATGACACTGTAGAGGACCATACAGTGGTCCTTTCACACCACGGGTGTGAGAACTGAAAACGTCTCAGCTCTATAACTATATACAATTATCATTTTTATTATAACCTCAAGTAAAACATCAAACCAGTGCAAAAATAACAGAAGGTGGCCCAAACTTGGGAATCGCCCTGTCTTGAGGCCCCCGCTCCACCCACACAACCCTCCGTCTCCGCCTGAGCTTTTCCCAACTCCCTGCACATCCCGAAGGTACTACCATGTGAACTTCCACTTCATCCTGACTTCCCAGCTGACCCCTCACCAGTGCTCTGAACCACACAAAGAATATCACCCGACCACCCTCAGGTCAGCACTCAGGGCCTCCAGGACAGCCCTTCTTTCCACATGCATCTCCCATTATGTTGCTGCATGAATCCCTGGCTCCAGCTCCTCCCAACTCCAAGATCTGGCCATGCTTCTCTTCAAGCGGTGTGTTTCAAAATCTGGGTGCAACATCTCTGAGTGCAGGAGGGAAGTGGATTCCCTGGGAGTATTCTGTGACTGGGGTGTGGTCTGTGGGGTTTCACTGTCCCACCCTTTCTCTAAAGATGGCCCCACCAATTACCCTTCCATAAATACCCACACCATGGGAAGAAAAAATACGTCTATTTCTTTATTATAGGTGATAAATATCTTTACATGCCCCCCTTTATAAATGCTTTTTAAGTGTCAGATATGACCATGACACCTATTTTACAAATGAGGAAGCTGAGGGTCCACAACAGAGTGAGTAGCCGAGCCAGCAGCTGAGGCTCCAGAGGCCAGTGCCCTTTCCCTGCTGGCAGCAGGGCGAATGGAAACCTGCTATAAAAGGTGCCGGGCTGCCCTAGGGCTGGCTCCTGCAGGATACTGGGCGAAGCACTTTCCTTTTCTAAGACATGAAATGCGGATGCAGGGGTCATACCACACACACCCCTTTCCCTCTCCTCCTGAAGATTTCAGAAATGAAACCTTAGGAGGGACTAACAAGGTAATATCTTACACACGAGTTCAGTCAGCTCCACCCAGAGCTTTCCCTCCCAACCTCCAAAGCGATCTCAGAAGAAGAGGGACTGACCTGCAGAAAAGCCACGAGGATTCTACAGGACGCACAGGCGACGCACATCATCACACGGCCCTGCAAGCTGCTCCCGAGAACTACTGCAATCATGGTCACAGGGCACCAACCCTGTCAGCAAATTGCTGGTTTGATTGGCAATTTTTAATAAGCTCAAGATGCAGGAGCATTTATGCGGACTACACAGCATGCACCTACTGTGCCTCCTGGCCTAGGGGCCCCACAAGGGAGGGCAATGGAAAAATCCCTCTTTCCCTCAAGATTCTTAAGACATTATTCTTAGTGTAAGCAACTAGCATGGCCGCCTACGCACAACACTCCCGTTTGGATTGGGGGCAGTGTCTGTGCAGAGGGCCACCAGGCCCTCTCTGTATCTCCTCGAGTCCAAATGCTGACTGCCAGGCTCCCCCAGACCTCCACTATCTGAGATCCGGCGAAGTCCAGATACCAACTAGCTCAGCTCCTGTAAATGTCTCGTCTGGGGCGCTCATTCATTCCAAGGATGTCACCGATGTCCACTCGATGCGCAACAGTAAGGGGAGGCCAGACTTCTGCTCTCAAGGACCCTGCACCAGTATCTTAAGTGGCTTCCCAATGGCAACAGAATAAGTCCAAGTGCTTCATCTAACATCTCAAGTTTCTCAGTAACTGGGACTCAACCTTCTGTTCCCAGCACAAACTCCCTCCCACTGGCACTCAGCACACACTCTTTGCTTTATTTATCTTTGCTATTCAGATGGAACTCTTAGCTCATACTGTTCCCTTTGCTTGACCTACTCCTGCTCCCCACCCGAAGATCAAATACAAATACGCTATACATCCTTCAGGGCCTACTGGTAGTTCTTAACAAGAGCAAGATTGCTCTTTGAAGAAAGGCAGTCATTTCTGCTGTGTCTCATGCATTACAATATATCTAACACCTCTGGCCCTGACCACTAAATGACACTGGGAGTCTGGCTTCTAGCGCTGAGACAACAAAAAACATTCCATCACCTTTGTAAATGCCCCTTAAAGAGATGTTCCTGGCCCCAGGGGAAAATCACCCGACCACTGTCACCCTACACGAAACCTCCCTCGCTTCTCAGTGTGGTCAGAATAGGCTCTCTTCTCTGAATTTCCTCAGCCTGCTGTCTACAACATCAATCATGACCTTCCTCATACTATTCTTACTATGTACTTGACTTACTCCCTTTCAGGTGGGGGCTCCCAGTGGAAGAGTGCATGACTTATCTCTATCCACAATACCAGCATCAGGCTTATATTAAGCATTCAATAAACATTTCTGCACAAATTATGTAAACAAGACAACTGTCCAGGGTATGACTCCCAGGAGGAAATTAAACTTAACTGTCAAATTACAAATCAATCAGTTGTCAAAACTGAGGAGAATCCAACTCAGAAACTGAAATTGGGCAAGTGGCCTGTTTTTTCAGGATATTAAATATATTAATGTTATGTGTTTTATGTAAATAAGCCAATGTTAAGTAGAATTATTATGCCCACTTATATCACATTATAATTGCACATGTTCTGTACTTTGGGATAACAACCTCTGGGCATTTTTAAACTTAAATGAACACACTGGCAGCAGATACATTCTCTTGATTGGCTCAATCACAGATCCTTTGCATCCTCTAAAGTGACTTTCTGCACTGCAGAGGCAGACTGCTGAAAGGACACTTCCCCACTGCCTTGAAGCTAGTAAAGCAGATTCTGGTAAGAAGATGTACTTGTGTGAGACTTGGCAGGTGGTAGTGAAGCTAAATCTTTCTGCCTCTCTGCCTACCAGCAGACAGTATCAGGTAATCTTAAGCAGTAAGGTGCTGCTCCGTTTGGCAGTCCACTGTTCCACCATCACCTGTGAGATGTTGAGAAGTTTCAGAGGCCTCTGGAGTGGCTTTCCAATCCCATCCTCCTTATCCCTGGATCGTGGCTATGGAATAAATGCTTACACCCAAGAGCTACAGATGTAGCCTTCGGGCTCCCACTGCTCCAGACTTTCCAACACTTTTGTTAGCATTTCTCTCCCTGAATGAATCCCTTTCCCTTTCCCTTTAACATTCTGTGGAATGGCTGTCCCATACTTAAGCCTGATAAATGCGGGAAGGAGAAAGAAAAAGAGATCTATTAACTGATCATCCATTCCTCTATTTCTTGATCTGCTCAAGTAAGAACTATGTCTGTTTATATCTAAGACCTCCTTGCCTCTACTGCAATACAGTAAGGGAAGAAAAATATCTTACTGTATTGCAATGAGCCAAACAGACCTAAGGGACATAAGCAGCAAGTCTTAAGTCATAGGCTAATCAGAACTATACACACTAGTCTCTGGTCAATGAAAATTCTAATTCATGTAAAACGAAGCATGGTTAAAGCATAATTACTGACTCTTTCTTGGATTTCTTGAGAATTCTTGCAAAGTTGGCATGATTATCATCATTCCCAGTTGACAAGCAAGGAAACTGAGGCCCAGGGAGACAAGCACTAGTCAGTGGCAGAGAAATTCTTTCTTGAGAATTCTTGGCTTGATCTCTTTGTTTTCCAGATTTGCTACTGAACACTTTAGTGCCTTAAAGGCCTGCTGGCCACACACCTAGTCCATCTGCTCTGTGCAGCCCCATAGAGTAGGCCTCCAGAAATGTCTGTTCCTGTCCTTGTTTCCTTATACATAAAATAGAGAGAGCAAGAGTTCCTCCCTCATGGGTTTGTTTAGAGGATTAAGTGACTCACTATGAATAAAGCAGCTGGAACAGTGGCTGACACATAGTGTCTGCTTGCTAAGTGTCACCTAGTGTATGAACCTAGCAGCAATGTTAGGGCACAAATGTAATTCCTGTCTTCAAGTGAGGAAACTGAGACTCAGAGAGCTTATATAACTTGCCGAAAGTCAGACAGCTAGTGAGCAAAGGGGAGAGGCAAGATCCAAATCCAGCTCTGTGGCCTCCCCCCAGATCCAAAGCTCTTTGCCTCAGCATCCTGCTTGCAGATATGCACACCTAATGGAAAAATGTATCAAACTACAGGACGAAAACCAGCCCAGACATAACAGCGCTGTACCTTGGGAGCTCTCTGAGCATCACAGGATGATAAGGCCAAAGTCATAAGCCCTGCCCTTCAGCACAGTCAGCTCCAGTGAGTAAAATTAGCTCAGCTCTGCTCCAGTGCCGCCTGCAGCCCCAAGGCAAAACTCACCCCAGGCGGAGCACGGCCTCACCTGACCCTCACTCCCAAGAAGGGTCCCTCATGCACCTCATTAGGGCCCAAAATGACTCATTTTGCTTCTTCCTGTCTCTCGCTGCTAAAGTCACCTCTCTGCTATCCAGAAAGGCAGCTCTAATGGAGAAGTATAGATGAAAATCCAAGCAACCGTTCTACATTCCTTTCCTGTAGGGCAGCTCCCTAGCAAGGAAGGGGTGTCTGCCTGCCATGCCAGCTGCAAAATGGGGGAAGGAAGCTCTGCTGAGTTGTATAACCCAGCTCAGGACTGAAGACAGACAGCAGCCGATGGACTCCTGACATGACCTTCCTCATCTTCTTTGGTGATGATGGCACTGAGCAGCAGAGGGGTCTATTCTGCACTCTTTCATCCTTTAGACCACAACACAGTGACGACAACCAGCAGGGGCTCCTCTGCACCCTCTCAACCCAAGGCCATCAGATATTACCTACGGTTTAATAGTGAAAATCTCCCTACCCTCCCCAACTTCCACGAGCTGAACAGTAAGAGCTATTTGGCTTCATCACTTTTTGAGTATGATACACAGAATAATTTGGGGGATCACAAAAGGTGTTAAGCGAAATGAGTACTCAGGGGCACAAGGGCCAAATGGAGAGAAAAAAATTAGATGAACAATTCGTTTCAGAGTCACCATTAACGAATCTGATTTTTAAAAACTTCCTTCAAAATTTGCTTGGCAGCTAGTTG
The DNA here is from genome assembly GCA_032199065.1 of Smutsia gigantea. Classification (NCBI taxonomy): domain Eukaryota; kingdom Metazoa; phylum Chordata; class Mammalia; order Pholidota; family Manidae; genus Smutsia; species Smutsia gigantea. The sequence goes on from JAVSCE010002998.1 coordinate 64,842, forward strand.
ACCAACAAGAGTCATTCCCAGACCCCAGAGATGAAGAAGCTCATTTGACCATCCAGCACCCTAGTTTTAGGAGGGGAGAAGCAGTAAGAACCAGAAGAGCACACAGAAGCCCTGAAGTGGGGTGTCGCCTTGCCCATGGGGACACAATACCGGAGCGGCAGAGTGGAGTCTTAAACCCCGTCGGTCAGAATCCAAATCTTTTGCTGTTTCCCTTTATGTGACTCCACAACTTTATGAAGCCCCACAACTTTAAGCCAAATTAAAAATACCTGACTGACCCAGCCAGATAAAGCTCTTGATACACATGTTGCAGAATACAAAGGAAAAATGTTTTAAATTTCTGCTGCAACTTTGTAGGATACAAAGGAAAAATTTTTTTAATTAACTCTGCTGCAAATGCCATTTAATCTGAACTCTGTTCGACTAGCAGAAGATGAATTACTGCTCCACTTGGTATTTTTCAGCCACACATTTTCCCACGGCCGGTAAAATTCTCGTGCCAAAGCTGCCATCACAACCATGCACTGAGTGTGCCACTTGTATGCCTGGCCACTCACAGAAAAGTCAGACTTCTGCCCTCACCTACCAGGTCTTAGAAAAGACCAGAATGTACTAACACATCATGGCATGTAATACCTTAAATAGTGGTGGAAGGCAGGGCCAGTCTGTAAAATTTTGCTTATGTTGCTTAACAAAGACTTTAGGTCAATTGTTACAGGCCAGGCAATTTTCTAAGTACTTTAGAACTAGTAACTCATTTAACCTTCCCAACAACCCTTACAAAGTAGGCCTGATTATCACCATTCCCATTTGACAAGCAAGGAAACTGAGGCCCAGAGAGACAAGCACTAGGCAGTGGCAGAGTTGGGAACTGAATCTAGATCATCTGGCTCAAGGTCTAAGGCCCTGCCCAGCAGGCTACACTGCCTCTCCACTGTCTTGTCTTCCTTGTTTTTATCGTCAGGTAGGGGTACCAGAACTCAAGCATTAAGTACAGGCACACAGACTGACACACTTCATCAGCACCAACAGTCTCTCCCTAAAGTTACAGGAGGGACCATATCCTAACCAGGAACCACATTATTTATTCTGTCTCAAGACCATGAATATGAAGCATCCATGTGATCAGCACATTCTCTCTGTCACCATCAGGAGGTGGTCTCGCCAGAGTAAAGTCAAGTCAAAGGCTCAGGGAGAGGAGGGGCAGAGGGAAGCAGCCATCTCCGCACGAGAGGCCTTGCCGAGTGGACTGGAAGGCCTCTGAGCCCAGGCCCCCTCTTCCCTGAGCCCTGACAGTGACTGGAGCAAGGAATCTGGTCTCATCTTGCAGAAGATGATACTGATGCCCTCAGTTCTTGTTAACAAACCTTACCCTTCCATGCAAGAAAAGCACACGTTTCTCATGAGATCTCTACAAACCGGAAGGACACAGAGGCTACCTGGGGTAGGAGTGGAATGCTCACGCTTTGCAGGCAGACAAACCTACTGCAAATCCTATACCTGCCATGTGTGACACTGTGGAAGTCATATGTCAAGTTCTGATTTCTTAACCTCTAAGATGAGGGAGGAATAAAAAACCATCTCACGGGGCTGCTGGGAGATTAGAGACGATGCTAGCAAACTGCCTAACACCTGGCTCATGGCAGTTATCATTTAAAATAAAAAGTTTAATTGCCTGCTCCCCCACTCCAGGCCTCTTCCCTTCCCGTGTGGGAGGGATAAAACAGAGGCACTGCTGCTCTTCCAATGGTACCATTGTGCACACCGTCACCTGAGCTCAAAACCCACTGAGGCCCAACCCTCCAACCATCCAGTCAAGTACTATGCTGTTCCCATGTTCTCCCTTTTTCCCAGAAAGTTACTGAACTCCTATTCAGCTTAGAAAGCCCAAATCACGGACCCCATGAAGCCTTCCCAATCATTTCCTCCTCTGCTTTGTGTGCCCATCAATTATTAGCAGATGTCACCAAAAGGTAATTGAATAACCCATGCAAGGCTGATATTCAACAGCACACAGATGAATCCTTGCCCATTGGTAATCAGCTTGTTTCAAAGCTCCCAAGTGTCCTCACACCACCCCAGTTTTCTCAAGCCCTGCACGTAAGACCCCCTGAACCTCCCACAGCCCAGGAACTAAAGGTTCTCCCAGCAGAGCGGGCACCCCTTCCACACAGGGTGCTGTACACATTTAAATATCCTCTCCATCTACAAGGATAACTCCCCTACTGAACTAGATGTTGATTTGCATACTTTCTGGAACAGAACAGATATTGATTACTAGGTTATTAATCACACTGTCTGCAATCTGTAGCATGCTCCAGAACACTCCACACAGGACAAGCTTATAGCAAATACTGAAGTGATTCCCAGTGTCTCCTATGCCACTCCCTCCTCAGCCACAGTCTGGCACATAGCAGGCTTTCAACAAGCACTTGCTGCTCAACCCCCAATTGCCCTACTGTGTGCAACTGTGGAGTCCAACTGAGTTTGACTCCAGCCTCCCCCAGCTACCCAATCCATGTCCCTGACCCCAGGTGCTGCCCCTCCACTCCATCCTCACGTCCTCCCAATGGCATGACCTAGAGGCCGGTGCTCTGCTCCACACTTCTGATGGGCCCCCGAGTCCGACAAATCCAATCCAGACTCTCCTGAGACCGGCATGGGGGTCTTCATTCTTCCCCTCATTCTAGGAATAAGTAAATGACCAAAGGAAACATATTTCCTCAAAGCACACATGAGGCCGTAAATAAATATAAAAGCCATTTAAATATTAACCAAAGCTATTAAAAACAGTGCCTTGTATTTTTATAACCTACTGAAGTTTTAAAAATGGTTGTACATCGAATTGATTCACTTCCTCTTCCCTCATCATGCAGCAAAGTAGGAAAGCAGGGGTTCCAGCTGGTTTCTATCAGGGATGAAGCTAATTCTAACCGCAAGCATCTCAATCCAGAGCTGTCTGGCTTCCTGGGGTCAGCTCACCCTTTTCATGTGCAATCTTATTAACTAGGCATAACAGCACAACCTGGACCTCTGTCCCTCACTGTCCCCTGATGCTACTGTGCTCTCCTGCACAGCATTGCTCACGCTCTGAACATTGGCAGCTGTTTATTGCTTGTTATCTGTCTTGCTTTACCTAGAACAGAGCACACCACACTTGAACCCTGAAAAGGGGATTTGGAGTGAGACCCACTACAGACTCCCTCTGCCATCAGATACCAGCAGCCTAACCACAGGCAAATAACAAACCCCTCCAAGCCTTCCATCTCTTCATCCTTAAAATCCAAATAATGATACCTACATCCTAGGGTGTTTGTGAGTTTAAAAAAACAGTATCTGACAGAGCTCCACACAAGACAAGCAGTCAATGAATGCCTACTTCTCCCTTTGTCTACCAGGCCCCAGCTCTGCTTCCTTCTTCCCACTGTGAAATAGCTCCGTCTCCTATCAACATCTACAGCACAAGGGCCACAAATAAACCCTTCTGCACCTCCAAGCGTCAGCCTGTCCTACAGATCCTTTCTAAGGTCACGTGTCTACAAAGGGAACCCAGGGCAGAGCTCACAGCTGGAGCCAACCACATTTTCATGTCTGCCAAGCTCTGACCTACTTCCCAGGCAGACCAAAGCAGGTGATACTAGTAGTGATTCAGCATGGTTTGTTTTTTTGTTTGTTTGTTTGTTTTTTAAGTCATCCTGGACATGGGACATTACTCAGAATCATAGATTCATGGTGCTCAGAGCTACAGGGTCTATAAAGCCCAGCCAATCAGGTCCAACTGTCTAATTTTATAGATGTGAAATCTGTGTTCTAGAGAATGCAAGTCTTTTAGCCAAGAACAAACCCCCAAACTTCCCAAAGGGCAGAAACAACATGGTTCCTATTATATCCTAAGAAAGGGCCCTGGCTTGCCTACCACTTTCCCTCATCTCAGAAATGATTCCTTATGTCTCAGAGCTTACATTCTTCCTGATTCCCATACCAGGCAAATGCTTTTCTCTCCATTATTAAATATTCTCCATATCTTTGGAGAATTTCTCTAATTTCTAGCCCCATGAAGTAAAGTTTACATACCTAGAAATAAAATTGCAAATGTTTTAAGAAAAAGGGACTAGAAGCAAGGAGTTATGGAGTCAAGATGTCATTCTGCTGCTGCCTGCTTATATAACCTTGACTGAGTACGTCTCCCCACCAGAAATATTTTTTCTCATATGAAAATGGGACTGTTGGATCCGGTCCCTCCCCAAGCTGTGATATTCTGGAACTATGTGTCTCATCATCACTTTCAATACAATATTATCACCCACTATACAAAATAATTAGACCGTGACCCATTAAGCTCAGGATTTTTCCATAGTGAAACTGGGTATATATCCTTTAGCACATGATCAGTGTTCATCAATTGTACAGCTTTTCAGGGACAAGTGTCCCACTTTTATGTAATTGTGTCATACAGCTTTTATTAATCCCATAGAGTAAATGTTGCCATATTGATGAAGTCTTATAGTGATGCAATGCTGTAGGAGGATAATAAAACAAAAACAGTCTCTTCAATATATCAAAATTTAGGTTTCCCATGACTGGGTATCTTTCCAGTGGTCCCTTTATTCTAACAAACTTGCCATTCCTCAAATACCTGCTTCATAAACTATGTGTAGAAACAACTGTAGATCCTACAGAAAACTCTCAATGGGAGTACCTCCTTGATATTTTAGAATGATCTGATTTTTCCAACAGTCACTAAGAGACAATTCCAGTGAAGAAGGGAGACGATCCAATTGAAGCTAATCGTGCTGAGCAACAGTTGGCCAAATATATACATATATATTACACAAAGTTCTACAGTGATAAGAATATCATGGGGTGTAAACCACAGAGCCTCAGCTGGAGGACTCGTTTACAGAGATTGATACTCAGTGGATTTCTCAGCAGTACCAGGTTTGGAGGAAGACAAACTACATCTTCCTGTAGCTGCCAAGAAAACTCAACGTGTGGATTCAGAAGGGGTATTTCTCTCCTGCTTCCTACTGCTTGTTTCCAAAAAAAAAAAAAGTTTCTAAATAAGCAATGCCAGTGGTCCCTATCAGAATCCAACACAGCACAGTCACTGGAACATGTCCTCAAAGATGATGACACAGGTTTCCCAGTTTTCTTTCCCTACTAAGCACTCATAAATTATGAATAAGACCTCTGCATTAAAATGTTCATAACAATGTTACTCATAAGAGCAGACAATTGGCAACAATCCATATCCAAAAATGTGTAAATGGCTAAATTTTAAAACAATACATACACTCAACAGAATATGAGTGCTCATTAAAAATATGAGAATTGTAAAATAATATGAAAGTGTTTATGAGTATTCAATGGAGAAAAAAGACAAAAAGAACAAACAAAACTGCCTAGTAAAAATATGTATAAGAAAATATTGGTGGATCATATTTTAGTAATATACCTTCTTTTAAGTAATAATCATGATGACTACAACAGCTGATGGCATGACTGAGGACTCCTCCACAAAAGCTTGGAGGTATGTGAAATTATGATAAAGACACAGGGGTTTAACTAGAAGAAGGCAAAAACAAAAGACTGCATGAGAAACCATGACCCAAATTTGGAGAAACCGGTGCAAAATAAAAGGAAAAGTCGATGGAATTTCAAGAAACAACACATAATAGACTATGCAGACAAGAGAACAATTAGAAAGATAGAAGAAACAGGATACAGTAGAAAATACTTAATTTTCTTAACCCAACCAAGAAAAATACAACCTCAAACTCCAAAAATATTACAGGGGGGAAAAAATGCAAGAAGCTCATCATTGAAATAAAGCAAACAAAACCTGAGATAATTTTGAATAGCTGGAGAAGAATTAGAAGGAACTGCTAGATTTTGATGCTAAGGGAAAATTCAGTCCCCTGCAAGTGGCTTACAGGAGGTGACCTCAGAACCCTAGAAAAGGAAATGAAACCACAGCACATGACTTAGCCCTGTATTGAGCAATATTTACCTAGAAATCATAATGTAAATGCTGTTGATTGTTTTAGTTTTTGAAATCAATCCACTAGACCCAGCACAGAAGATTCAGTTACGGTTACAAAACCATCTCTAAGTGCCTGTATACTTGTATCCATTAAAAACATTGGAGATGCAAAAAGTAACAGAAGATATAACTGAAAAACTATAAAAGTAGAAGAGGAAAGGTGGAAAGAGACCCTGACATCTTCAGATTCAAAATGGTGGGTAAAGAGAAACTGTCCCAAGTTGACAAAGCAAGAAATGGAGATTTATGCATATTATATAAACATGTAAAGGAAACTAACAGAAAGGTTAAATCAATGATGTAACTGTCAAAAATTGGGAAGGGGGATGGGAAGTAGCAGAGGGGTATAAACACGCTAATCCTTGCCCATCATACAAGTCAGCAGGCACATATAAAACTAAAGCTCAAAAACGAAAGATATAAACATTATTTAGAGATATGACAATAACCACATGAAGAATTAAAAACAAAAAAATGGTGACAAGTGGGAAATGAGGCTAGGATGAGGAGATACAGGACAAGAAATTCTTGTTTTTTTCCTCAATCAATGCTTTTGCATTATCTTTTTACTTTGGTATCATTAATATACACTTACATGAGCAACATTGTGGTTACTAGATTTCCCCCATTATCAGGTCCTCATCACATACCCCATTACACTCACGGTCCATCAGCATAGTAAGATGCCATAGAGTCACTACTTGTCTTCTCTGTGTTATACTGCCTTCCCCATGCCCACCCCCTACACTATGTGTGCTAATCGTAATGCCCCTATTTCCCCCCTTGTCCCTCCCTCCCCACCCACCCTCTCCAGTCCCTTTGCCTTGAGTAACTGTTAGTCCATTCTTGGGTTCTGTGAGTCTGCTGCTGTTTTGTTCCTTCAGTTTTTTCTTTGTTCTTATACTCCACAGATGAGTGAAATCATTTGGTACTTGTCTTTCTCCACCTGGCTTATTTCTCCACTGCATTATTTGATTTTATTTCTACTATGGGAATATATTTTAACACCTTCTAAAATTGAAAAAAAGGAATTAAAAAAGTAGTATTTCAAAGAAAATGAAAGAGCTGCAAATACCATGACCCAGAGGTCAGAAAAGTCTAATTTTGGGGGACTTTTTGGGAAAATCATTACAACATGCCACTCTTGTGGCGATCACTAAATGATGTCCCTTTTTATAAGTCACTTTGTCCATTTTTTTAATTCCTCTCATCTCCTTTTCTCTCCAAGATGTTAACTCTCGCCTAACATCCTCCTGTACAATTTTGAACACTCTGTGCTCCTCAATTCTCTTTGCCGGTTTCAAAATAAAAGGTGGTCCCTAATGAAAATTCGAAAATGTAAAGAATCTCTTAGGAAACCCCAAAATCAACAGACAGCTCAGGCTGCACAGTCCTGTGGCCTAGCTCACCACGGCCTGGAGGTTGGAGCTATAATTAGCTGCTTCTGGGCAGACAACAAGGACTCCTGTTGCCTGGAAAGGAGGTAATTAAAGGAGGCAGACTTAGGCCTGAGGTGGTAAGTCTCAAGGAACTGTGGCTCCGGGCAATCCCAACCTGCACCCTGAATGAGGAAACGGGAACCCGCAGGCCTGATGCTCTATTCCTAAACCTTTTTTTTTTTCTTCTCTTCTCTGGTTTCTAGAGCCAGGGGAATGCCAGCCATCAGCCCGATCACTTCTTTTTTGCAGTCACCTAAGACCCATTTACTGGGCACCCACTATGTGCCAGGCATTGTGCTCAGTGCTACAAGGAGAACAGAGATGAATCAGACCCGAACCCTGACCTCAGGTTGCTGACAGGTGAGAGGAGAGTAAACACAAATCCCAGCCCACAGCACTAGGTAAGAAAGAAGGATGCAAGGAGGCCACTGTCTGCTGGGATGCCTGGGAAGGGATCAGAACAAATAGGAATAATAAGCATATGGGAAGAAAGGCGCTTTCTAGAAAGTAGGAATTCCATGAGAGAGGCACAAAATCAGCAAACCACGGCATATGGGAGGAAAGGGGAGTTGTCCGCTGTGGACGGACAAGGACAGGTAAATGACGTTAATGTTGATGACTCATTTCCCAGGTACCTTCCATGTACCAGCAGAGACCCTTACGAGACGTTCTCTCTAATCCCTGCCACCACCCTTCAGGGTAAGAATATTTTCTCCCTGCTTTCCAGATGAACAATCTGGCGCTCGGGGAGGGAGATGACGTTACCAAGGTCACAGGGCGGTAAAGGAACGGAGCAAATCCAACACCAGGCCTGCTGGCTCTGAAACCCAAACCTTTTCAACCCGTGCTACCTAAAGGAGTAGAAAAGAAGGCATGTCAGCAGATGAGGCTGAGGAGACAGGCCAATGACTGGGGACACACACACTACTCAAAGCTCAGGGCAGCACTCACATGGGCTTCCATCTTTAGGGATTTCCAAAATTTCACACCACGTGTGCCTGTGTTTAATGACTCTTTATAACATCCAGTACCTTAGCTGTTGCCATCTCAGTGTTTAGAGCCTTTCAAAACTTGGGCACCAATGCAGAACTCATTTACTGGGGATTCAAACCCTCCACCCCCCACCCCGCCGAGTCCTCACTTTGTTAAGTAAGAAAAGATCACACAGCATCAGAAGCCCACAGGTTTGCACTCAGTTGCCACGAGCCTAAGGAGTCTGGGGCTCCAGCTGCATGCCCTTGTCTCACCTCTCAGCATCCATTCAATCACCTGAGACCCTCCAAATACAGCCAAGCTTCTCAGGTGAGTGGCCCGAGATAGCAGCTCTGCGTCAAACTATTCTCAAAACACTGCCCAGAGGTCTGCCTTCTGCAGTTCTGTGTCTGGCTGCTTATTTCCCCTGCCTATCTGCCAAAGCCTTTCCTCAGAACTGGACAGGAATGATGCCAAATCTCCTCTGTTTGGGGAAGAAGAGGCACAGGGAAGGGGAGGCTTCACATACGACTGGATGGTGACCTTGCGATGAAGCAAAGGTTTGACATCCAACTCAGCCACTAGACGGGCAAGTGTCCCCATTACATGTGGCAACTCCGTCATTTAGAGGCATCAATTCGTTATCCTGTACAAGAAACCAGAGTTTGGGGTTCAACTAAAAAACACAACCTAAGGATTGTTTCCCTTACATGACATTCATTCATCAGTTTCTCTTACCTCAATCTTTCAAATATACATATGCACATTCCTGGCCTTTCTTTGGCCATGAAATCTGAACCAACACTAGTACCAAGATTAGCTACTTAAATATACCCTCACTGCATGCCTTTGTCCATGTTTATAAATTTGCTGCATAATAGCAAGCGTTCACCTGGCTACATAAGCTACCCAGTGTCTTGCCTGAGGGTTTCAGCCCCAGGCAAATTCACAACGGATTTGGTGAGACCATCTTGGGGTAAAGGGGTTTATACCTGGCTCTATTCTCACTGTGGTAGGTCGAGCACTAGCATCATGTCTACATCCAGCCATCTGCAGGCTCATAACCCACCACATCTGTACCTCCACCCTGAGCACTGGGTGGAGCTCTTTATATAGTGACTCAGTCAATAATAGCTCATTGCTAACAAGTGTGGAAGCATTAGCCTAGCAGTAGGCCAATTACATATCAATAGTTTAGGGTCAGCTGAGGAACCTGGCCTTAGGGACTTCCATTTTCCCCACACCTGGGAAATCCCATTAAATCCACAGGCTAGAAAGTTTTGAGGAATTCACAGAAAATTCTCAGGAGTGTCTGGGTGTGGGGAGGTCCAGAGGTGGATTAGGGCCCTGCAGACTGCTGGATGCAGACATGATTCTAGTGCTCGACCTACCACTGGGAGAATAAAGCCGGGTAGAAACCCTTTTACCCCAGGAATGTTCCATCGTCATTTCTTGGTCTTACCAAATCCCTGAGGAACTTGCCCGAGGCTGAAACCCTCAGGCAAGACACCAGGCATTCTCACTCATCCTTACTGGCCTTATCCTGTAACAGGGAAGAAGCACTGACATACAGGATAGGCATATGCAGAGGGAAGCCCTCAGTCATGTATCTGGCAGAAAGGTTTTGAGCCATTGGCACAGACACTCTGCTGTGGTAAGTGCCTGGATACAGAGCAGATGAGCACATGGAAGCTGCCCTCAAAATATTTAGCCCAACAGGTCGGCATGGACCAGCAAATCATTAGGGCTAAAACCATGCCATCCATGCCTGCTTCCCAGTCCGTCATGGGCAGAAGTGCATGCTTTATAAGCCAGCATTCCCGGACTGCTCTAACAGAATACGTGAGCACCCACCTCAGGTCTCTCAACACGTCTCCCAGCTGGAAGCACAGGGAGGAAGATAAAGAACCGGATCGGTTAGTTACACACAGTGGAACCTATTTCATGCTGAAGGAGGGGGGAAAAGATAGAAAAAGGAACTTTTCCCAAAAGCTGCGACACTCCTCCTCCTCAGTTTCCAATTACTAGAAGGTACCCGACAGACAACGGAAGCCATCAAAGTCCCAGGAATTTCTCAGCGCCTTCTGGTTCCGCACACCGAAGCTCTGACTCTGGATCTGCAAGCTTTGTCAACATCGGGGACAGCAAAGAGATGTGCGGCCCTGCCACACGATCAAGCCCACTGAGGGAAGCAACTCTCATCCCCACCTTCACCTACACAGCTCCCTCTTCCCGGCCGGTCCCCCTGCTCACTCCAGCCACAGTGGCTGCACAGCAAATGCTTACTGAATCAGTTTAGAGAACACACCCCTGCTCTTTCCCCACGCTCGGCAGTAATTGCTTTAACAGATGCTTCCTGACGTTAGGAGGAAGCTCAAAAGACTCACTCCAGCCCTTCATCATCCAAGGCCCTCTATGCTAGGGCCACACCTTCCTCTCCCAGCACATGGCTCAAGCTGAAGGAGTCAGCATCCTTCAAAGCCCAGTTCAAGCCCAGTACTCTAAAAGCATAATTCCATGCTCACAGAACCCACCCCTTCTTCTAAGCTCCCGAGGCACCCTCTTGTCCACTTTGCCCATGCTGTCTGGTCTTGGACAGTTTATCTTTCCATGGAAGGATGCCCTCCCACCCCAACTGGATAGGGAGCTCTCTGTGGGCAGGCCCTCACACCCAGCACTCCCCCACCCCCTGCCAAGCCTCATGGCACTCATGGCACATCATTGGCATCCAGAAACAGCCCAGCACCCATCTCAGGGTTAGCAGCAAGCCATACAAAATCCAATCAAAACCTTTAGCACCTCGCCAGTGCCCGTATTATACATTTTAACCTAAAGTACTTCTCATTGATTTGTGGCTGGATCCTCAACATTCTGGTCAGCCTACATCTGCCCCACCAAGAGGCACCCGATCTGCCCTTGAACACCTCCGATGACCAGCAATCTTCCACCACTTGATGCAGTCCACTCCGATTTTATATTTCTTACCACGAGTCCTTAAATAAGGAGTTGAGTCTATCTCCATGGTCCATCGGTTAAGACCGTAGGAGCCACAGGTGAGAGGCGCTGAGCACAGAAGCAGCTGGGAAAGCAGGGCTGCATGACAACTAAGATCGTGGACTTTGCAATGAAGCAGAACTGGGGTCACATCGCAGGTGCAGAACTGGGGGAAGGCATCAAACCTCCCCAGGCCTCTCATGGCCATCAAAGGAGCCATGCAAATGGATTCAGGCAGAGGGCCTGGCACGGTGAGTGCCCGATGAGCGGCAGCTGCTTCCCATTCCAGGCTGCCGCGTCGTCACAGTGCTCATCACGCCCTTGGCCCCTCTGTGGTCTGTGGGCCCTGCCTATATAGGGAGCCTCCGCAGAGGCTCGGCCAATCTCCTGTTCTGTTTGTTGCTGGCTGGCCGACTGGAAGCAAGGGCTGACTGAGGGGACAAGATCAGAAAGGACGCACACGCTTTCACTGCTACCCGTGAGGTGCAGCCCACCACTCTGCAAACAGCAGGGCACCGGGTGCTGCAGCAGCTGCCCTGGTCACTTGGTGCTGTCAGCAGTGCTCAAGCCTCCCCCACGGCAGCCTCCTAAACAGGCACCAGGGAGGACGGCAAAGGTGGAGAAGGAAGGGAAGAAAAGCACGTGTCTGTTCCCTACGTCCAGTCTGCCAAGTCACTCACCATGTTGCGACACGTCTGCCACAGAGCACCAAGGATGTGGGTGCGGCCTCTTCACCGGGTTCTCCTGCCTACCCAGCACTGCAGGTGGGCAACCGGCTTTGGGGCGCTGGAAGTGTGTCCTCAAGCAAAAGGCCCGGGAACCAGGTCTGACTCTGAACTAAGATCTGTGCGACCTTGGGAGGCTCAGTGACCTTTCTGAGCCCCACTTCCCCATGTGTACAACACTGGCCTAGACAGCTGGTTCTTTAACCAGGGATGCCTGACAGAAACACTTAGGGACTGTTTTATAAGTACTCACAATGAGGCCTACGTCCCAGAGACTGATTAGGACCAAGGGCTGGGGGCAAGGGGGTGATTTTTTTTTTTAAGTCTCTGGATGATTCTGAAGGTTAAGAATCACCAGCCTTAAAGATCCCTATGTCCCCTTCAACTGAGGCCATCATGCCTCATCCTCGGGAGAATGTGTGTAAAGAACCTGGCACACAACAGGTGCCAATAACACCTTTGCTCCTTCCACCATCACATCCACCTAAGCTCTTCCAGGCAACATGGCGGCTGGTGCCACTTGGGAAACAAATCCCACTGGTCTACCACGCCAATCCCTGTGGACACCCAGGGTCCATTCCCAGGAAGTCCCTCCCAGTGGAAAGAATGGGGAGGGCAGGCTTGTAAATAAATCTATGCCCAGAAGAGAGGAAGTAACCCAAGTGCTTATGATCTAGAATTTGAACCTGAATGTGCACACATACCACTTGAGAAACTGGTTAAGGTGCAGATTCTGAGATGGGGCTGAGAGCCTTCATTTTTAAGAAGTCCCAGGTAATATTTATGTTACTGGCTCAAGAAACAAACCTTCACTTGAATAGCAATGTTCTGAACACAGGCATTTTGAGGGGATAAACTTACGCCCAAATTTGCTGAGCATCTAAGTACCACTCAGACACCGTGTTGGGGCTGGAAAGACAGAAATGAATGGCACATGAAAGAGACAGCTCAGCAAAAATTCACAATAAAACAGGCTTGAAATTCTTTATCAAAGGCATAGCAAAAGTGCCATGGGCATTCCAGAAAGAAGCCATTTATAATATTTGCGTAGCATCCAACAGAAAACCATGAAGAACAATAAGGAGATAGTTACATCTCTTTCTCCCAATAAGGAGGAAAACAATTCCAAAATAGTATGTACAGTCTGGTCCCACTTTGGAGGCTAGAACCAGGTTGGCAAACTGAATTTGTATGACCGACTAGCCAGGAATGGTTTTATATTTTTGAAAGAGTAAAAAAAAGAAGAAAAATACATGACAGAGATGATACAGGGCCTGCAAAGCCTAAAATATTTACTATCTCACCCTTTACAGAAATCATTTGCTGATGATCCCTGGCAAGAAAGAGAGCTGCACAGATACAATTATACACCAAATTTCACGTTGGTTATTGCAAGGGGCTACAGGTGGTTTTCATTTTCTTCTTTGTGTCTTTTCATGTGTTTCAAATTTTCTTCAGTGACCACGAGTTATTTTTAAATTAAAGACAAACAAGTTCTTGCCCTTTGAACAAGCAATTTCATGTCCTAGTAATCTATCTTACAGTCAGAGGTATAAAGACATTTTGCAAAAAGGATGTTTATCACAGTGCTATTTACAATGATGAAAAATTACAAATTCAAATGCTAGCTGCCCAAAAAAAAAAAAATTTTTAATGATGGTATATTTCTAAGGTAGAATAATATGCAGTCATCAAAAATTGCACACATGAAGATTTCCTAATGCCAAAAGTGCCTGATGCTCTATTGTTTGGTGAAATGGCAATATCTATAACTGTATCACAGTCAGACATCAAGCCAGTAAAATGCAAATTAACAAAAATAATGAAAGGAAATACTCAAGAATATTAAAAGCACAAACTTTGTATCTAAACAGTGGATTTATGATGATTCTCATTTCCTTTTTTATTTAGTTCAGCATATTTGAAATATTTTATTATGCATATGTATTACACTTAGAACAATACCACACATAATAAAATTTGGGTTTGTTTCTGCTTTCAATTCTTCCTAAGGGATTGAGAAGAGGTTCAGGAGGGGGAGACCTCTGTGTTGCACTTCGAGGCACGAGCAGGCATTCATCAGACAGAAACAAAGGGCACTCGGGCCAAGGCAAACATGTGCCATAACACCCAGGCGTGCAAGAGAGCATTACCAGTAACACACACAGGGTAGCTGAAGCCCAGAATGTGATTGGCAGGGGATGGCAGGAGACCATCCTGGAACTGAGGCAAGGTCAGGTGCTGGCAGGGTGAAGGTGGGCCTGGGGAAGGATCGTACCCACAGGCTATGAAGATGGCAGGAGGCCCACTGGGAAGCCGGAGGAGAGAGTCTTCCCCTAAAGCAGTGAGGGATCAAAGAAGCCCACGCTGGGCAGAACCAGAAGAAGACTGGCAGGCAAGTGACTCACTCAGTTCCACTCACAAAATGGTTCTCCTTGACTTTTCTCTTAATAGGGATGGTGCATGTATACTTGTGCCTAGAAGTAAAATTAATTAAGAAATCAAATCAACATGTTCTTATTGTCCCAGGCATCACCAGAGTGCCGTTTGACTTTCTCCTAAAAGCGGACCCAACCAACTCTACATTGCTTCACAAGTCACTTCTGTGTCAGTCACAGATGCCAAGCAAAGAGAACAGGGTGCCTGGAGGTGCCATTCTCCAGCCAAGAGACCCAAGAAAGGATGAGGCTGAGCAGAAGAGGAAGAGGAAGAAAGTTCATACAAGGAGGACAAGGGGATGAGGTAAGACAGGGCCAGGCTGGTCACTTCTCCAGCCGAAGGTCCAGATCTTGAAGGAGAGAAGAGGCTGCAGAGAGGTTGTGCTTTAGTTCCCTTGACAGCTGGAGTCCTGGCAGGGTGAGAAATGGGGTTCCCGTCAACCAGAAGGAATGCTGCTGGCAGGAGACACTCAGACCTGCTCAAGAGGGCTTTAAATGGAAATACTAGAGCAAGGAGGAAACTCTAAGTGCAGAGCACACTTTGGGCAAACAAGTGTGTTCCAGATATGGGTGCCCCAGGAGGGCAGGCGCCCTGGGATCACAGGGAAACCAAGGGAGAGTGACCAGTCTGGACAGCCCTCCAAGCCCCCAGTGGCACTGGGGCCAAGGCCAGAAATGAACTGCACGGCAGAGGCAGAAGCCTGACAGTTCACAGCACTGTACTGGACAGGTACGTAAGAGCCAGAGAGGGAAGCTCCACTATGAAACAGTCAGCACAGCCTTCAGGGGAGGCAACTTTATAAGCCCTGGAGGTCAGCATGTTCCTGTGATTATAGGGAATAGAGAGGACTGTGCCTAAGTAGGGCCTACATCAATGCTTTCAAAATCTCTCTCTCTCTTCTCTTCTTGGTGGCCAAACACGTCTGCGTGCCCTCAGAGCCACCGATCCACAGCCTGATGGGCTCTCTCAACCACCCCTCTGCTGAGACACTTCCTCTGCACATTTAGATACACACATGGACGATGATGCTTCATGAACCCGCTGCCCCAGTTTGGTTTGCATGTCTGTTTCCTGTTTAGACCACAACCTCCCAGCCAGCTGAAATGCTACTCCATTCACCTCCTTCGCCCTGTCCTGGGATGGCAGACAATAGATATGAAGGCAGCCAATGTCCTTCGCTGCTGCACAAGCCACCTACAAACACAAGTATCTCTTTGCAAAAGCAAAGTGTCTGATGGACTCTCACTCTGCCTAAGCAACAGTGAGACCCACAGTTAAAGAGAACCATAGAAGTAAATGACTGTTAGAAGTTTAATTCCAGCTAGGGAGGAGCAATTTGATGCAGTGGGCAGAACACAAATGCTGAAAGAATGACACTGTATTGTCTTGAGTTATAATCTGAAGAAAAGGAGATTCTGAGACTTTGGAAAAACAAACAGTAGCCATCAACCAGCAAGATGCTTGGAGCAGTCCCTGGGCAAGAGGAAAGAGCAATGAAGGAGATTTCATAACTCTGGCCAGATATCCCAGCCGTGTTCCAACTCTGGCACCTAGCTGACTTCAGCCAGGCCTTCACAGTCCTAGAAGCTCTCCACTGGGGGGGACCCTGATATAGGAGTGACATCTCTCCTGGGTTGTGGGAAAGCCCTTCTCTGGGCTGGCTAGCCCCAGTCAACCACCACTGAGCCACCCCCAGACCTTCTGCTCCTTCAAACACCAGGCCTCAGGTTAGCCACTCCTACTTGTCTCCTCCCTCCTCTGTCAGGTTAATTCCTCATCAACCCAAAACTTGCACCTGGTGACCAGACTCCCAACTCTTCCCAATTTCCACTCTTCTCCTTGCTCACTATGCTCTCCTATTATGTCTTCTATCTGCTTCAAGTCACAGATCAGAGAGATCAAGTGACTTGCCTGAGACCACACAGCTAATAGGTACCAAAGCTGGGACTTGAACCCAGCTCTTCTAATTTCAACCATGTGTTTGTTCCACTAAATCCCAGCTTCTCTCTGTTTCAGTGCTCAGGAAGCCACCTATGCATGAGTAGGTGGGGAGCACATCTTATTCTCTTTAATAAAAATGATTGCAATAAGAGTTACCACTCATGGAGAGCACAGAGGGCCAGACACATGCTCAGAGGTGTTATTGTCCTCATTTTCAGGTTAGAAAATGGAAAAGTACTTCACTCAAGTTCTGACTCACTGAAGTCCATGCTTTTCAACCACCTCTAGTTCAAAGGCAACTCCTAGTGCCTAGAAGTGGTCAAAAATGTGGGTTAACTGGGTAAGAAAATGTAGACAGCTAAATAGAAGGCCATGAAAAGTAAGTCTGTCACTAGATCAGGTAAAATTGGTGAAACCTAACTATATCCATCAGCAGTAGAACTAAAAATACTATTGTTACTGGATAGTCTCTGGTGACAGTGGAGCAGACAGCAGGATTCCCGGTTTCAGCTTTCGCCTCGTTCCTGACAGATAGGGGCCTCTGGGCAAGGCCTTCCCACCTATCTCCAAGTCTTATTTCCCCATCTATAAAAAACAAATGAGCAACTGGACTAGGTCAGAGGTTCTCATCAGCGCTGGCACGACCTGTCAGCTTGCCAGAAATGCAGGCTCATGATCTGCTGCGTCAGGCTCTCTGGGATCAGACGCAGCCAGCTCCCTGGGAGGACTCTGATGCCCCTCGGGTTTGAGAACCACTCAACAGATGATTTCTCTGATCCTTCCAGTTCTACCACTCTCAGAACGTTAAGCTTCCTTGATTCAGCCTCTTCAAACTCCTCCTGATTTGGCCACTCTGATTTTGGTCTGGCATGAACTTAAGTCACCCGGCTCTCTCATCTGGCTGTGTCTGATGCTTCCTCCTGTGTGATACAGAAGGCCCCAAGACACAGAAAGTTTACTCCACTGCACTTCTTTTTTCCATTTACCACCTCAGCAGTAGGCATTCTGTCACTATATTAAAAAACAAAAGTGAAAACATTAGCAAGGGAGCCCAGCCATGAGCACTGGGCATCCTGGCACCATCTCTCAAAAAACTGCTAAGGGGCTTTATCCCCAAGGCGAATCAGTAAGGAACTGCCACCCATTCTGAGAGATGGTGCCTTTCTATGCTCAGCAATCTCTCCTTAGTACAAAGCCAGCTGAAGGAATAAGAGAGCATTTTCTCTGTACACCAATGACACATCTGTACATAAAGCAAACCATTTCTTCCTTAGTCATTATGTGTCAAAAGAAAAAAATTTCCAGATAAACAAGTATGATAACATATTCCAAAGAATACTCTTTTCTTTGTGCAGACTATCAACTAATGGATTGTTCATTGGCACAACCCTGAAGTAGTGCCTGGGGGTCTGTTGTGGGATGGATGGATGGATGGATGGATGGATGGATGGAAGGAAGGAAGGGCACCTACTCAGTGTTTGGGGTGGAGGGGTGACTGGAAATTAGCAGGTTTAAATCTTACTCTAAAGGAACTAAATTTGACCATAATGTGGACCATGTCAAACCTGTCCATCCATCAATCCATCATGCATCTGCCATTCATCAGGTGTTTGCTCTCTGTCTGCCAGGTTCCAGACAGGAATCAATGTCCTAAAGAAGTTAAAAGCCCAGAATAAGAGAGGCACATAGATAATTACAGCAAAAGGTGGAAGTGCTCAGTGCTTTGCAAGCAATACAGATAAAACAGCTATGGGAGATCATAAGAGGAAGTGATTATTTCCTGCTTTGGAGCAAAGGGTAAAAATCAAGGTCTGCTTCATGGAGGAAGTGCTGGAACTTGACGATCAATTCAGACTCAAACAGGTGATGATGGCAGGGAACAGCAATCCAGACTGAGAAAACGCTGTGACAAAGGAAAGGGTAAGGGAAAGCATGGAGACTAGGTTCCAAAAGTCCACTGGTCCCATTCAACAAGACCACAGATGGCAGGATAAGAAGCATATACATGGAGACAGTAAAAAGAGCAGCAGTTGCCAGGTGTTGGGGTGGGAGGTAGAGCTGAATAAGCAGGTGACAGAGGATTCGTAGGGCAGTAAATATGATGTAATGATGGGCACATGTCATTAATACAGTTGTGCCAAGCCACTGAATGTACAGCACCAGAATGAACCCTGATGTGTCAGTGCAGATGCATGCATTGTAACACATGTACCATGCTGGTGGGGGATACTGATAAAGGGGAGGCTGTGCATGTGACAGGGAAGGGACATATGAGAAAACTGTCCCTTCCTCTCAATTTTGCTGTGAACCTAAAACAACTCTTAAAAATTTAAGTCTTTAAATTTTTTTTTAATGTTTTAAGGACATGCAAAGTGTCTACTTCTCCAGAATTCTGCCCCCGCGTTCACCGCCCTCAGCTTCCTCCCAGGACATCACCACGGGAGATGGCCTGCCTCCGTCCCTCCCGGCACAGAACACCACCCAGCGCCTCCTGCGGCTGCCCAGCTTCCGCACCTTCGTGGCCACCTCGTCCGTGTCTTCCTCACGGGGATCGGTGCCTGCCGCAGGCTCCACGGCACTTACTATGCCATGTCTTTACACTACTGTTTTCTGTAATTTATAAAACACATACTGCCCACGAGTTTGTATTTTTAATTCCTGTAAGAAGTTTGGGATCCAATTTGTGTGAAAGTCAGACTGCAACATAATGTAGTATTGTATGATAAAAGCCTCCAGGAATAAAAACAGACAGTATATCCTGCTTATCAGAAACTCAAACATTGGTTCTATTCCTGAGTGTCACAGATTTCCTTATGAATGACTACTCTTTATTTTATATCAATTTGTCCCAGACTTGTTCAAATAAATTTTAAGGACAAAGTTCCCTAACTTTCAAGATGTCTCTTTCAATATTTATTGAGACCCTACTATGTTTCAGGCTATGCTAAAAGTAAGCACCTTGGGTCACTTAACTTTCACAAGGTAAAACTGTGGTACTCTGTGAGAATTACGCACAAGTAGGTATCACTGACCACTGAACACTTTACAAAGAGAGAAAACCGAGTACAGTGGAAGAGTCAGCATCCAAACGCAGATCTTTCAGAGTCCCTGATTGTTGTCCACTCATCCATTCAACAACAGGGATGGGATCGGGGCAATGCAACAATCCTTTCTAGACCTCCTCCAGGCTTCCCACTTCACTCAGCATTGTCTCCCCATTCTGGGGCCTCAGCCTCCTCCCGTGAAAAGAAGGAGTCTGGACTGTGGCGTATGTAAAGCCCTGCATTGCCAGAGGCCCTTCAAATAGAAAAAGCAGGGAGGGCAGGAAAGGAGGCTCCCATCCTGTTCCATTTCATCCACAGCTGCTCCAGTTTCTTTGTTCAACATTACAGGATGTAACAGGCTTGTCTGTAAAGAACCCTTCCCTAATTATTGAAAAAAAAAAACTAAATTTTAAAGCCACCCCAGGGAGATACGACAACTAAATGCAATGCTGTACCCTGGATGCATCCTGGAAAAGAAAGAAGGCATTATGGGAAAACTGATGAAAATACAAATAGAGTTTGTAGTTGAGCTAATGGTAATGTGCCAGTGTCAGTTTTTTAGTTCTCACAAACATACTGTGGTAATGTTAAGATGTCAAAAATGAAAGAAAGTGGGCAGGGGGTATATGGAAATCCTCTGTACAATCTTTAAAACTTTTCTGTAAACCTAAACTATTCAAATTTAGAAGTTTATTTAAAAAGACAAAAAAAAAAAACCCCACTCATCTCTAATATCTTTTCCAAATCAGTGTTCTGACTCCATAAGGAGTACATATAATAACTGTAGCTAATATTTAATGAGTACTTAGCATGTGTCAGGCTGTATTTTGGGGGCCTGATATGTATTGACTGATTTAATCACAACAAGGAGGTAGGTAGTTTTCTTATTCTCATTTTATGGATAAGGAAACAGTGGCCTAAAGAGGTTAAGTGACAAGTTGAGATATGAATGGTAGAGCCTGGCTCTAATGGTAGTCAGGGTGCCGTCTTGCTCCAGAGCCCACGTCCCTAAGCACTACACAGATCAAAGATTCCAAATTGTTTCTTGATGTTTCAAGTAGGCGTATGTAACTAGGAAAATCCAAAGAACTAATCACAGACATTAAAAAGTGAGTATTATGTTTAATACAAAGAAAAGGAAGACAAAGGACTCTTGAGGTAACTTCCCAACTTTGGAAAATCTTTCCTGGAGTGGGACCAAACCTTACTATCGTCACCAATGGCCTCTCCACATATGAATGACATCTCTGGGCTTGTGCTGTGTCCTGCACTCCCTGCCACATCATTCTTGATTTGCACCCCTAGCCAGTGTTCTGCCCTCTCTTCTGCCACACACCAGGCTGCTAACATTTTCATCCCTCAAGTGTCCGTCCAGGTGGATGGACATGCAAGTTGCCTTTTCAAGGTCTACAAAACAAGCTGAAGCGTCCCAGGTGACTAGTTTTCCCAGATGCTTGAGAATCCATGCTGAGAATCTAACAGTGCTTTGGCCAATTCTAGAAGCAAAAAACTTTTCTCACCTATCTTTAGTGTACCTCGCTGACTGTGGTCTCCACTGAGCGTCAAAGAAAAGCCAGACAGCTTCACACCTCCACTGTGGGCTCCCTGAGGGCAAGACTTGGTCACATTCATTGAACAATACTTATTCAATAAAGAAATGGTTCTAAGGCACAGATAGTCTCCTGGAAAGATTTCAAGACCACCCCCCCACCACCACCACCAATATCCCCCACTGTTGTAGTAATGTGTCTTTAGGAGATCCTGGAGTAGACACACTTCACGGGTAGAGCCAGAGGGGAAAAAAGGAAATCTCAGTAGAGGCAGAGAGAGGGAGCTGTCCAGCTGGGGAATGGGAGAGGAAAACTTACAGCAGGGAGCATGTAGGCAAAGAAGAGGTAAGCTTGAGTGGCAGAGAGGGAGAAATGACTAGAAGCAACAGGCAACATAAAGAAAAGAAGTCCAGAAGGAGGCAGGATGTAGAAGAACCCGTATTCCCTGAATGTCCACTTGGTACGGGCACAGAGCTCTGCTCACTGCACCCTTCGTCCTATTTCCAGGCTCAAAGACGTAATATGATGAAACAATCAAGGTTAACTTCAGCTTACGTTGACTCAGCAAACGTTAACACTCAACATTTTTTTAGTTGAAATGGCTCTGCGAGTACACCTGGCATAATCTGAACATTTTATCGATGAACTGAAGCTCAGAGAGGAGAAATGTGTGCCCCAAATGGTATCAGCAACAAAACCCCAAACTCCCCAGTCCTTGCCTTGTCCTCCACTTCATTTACCACATTCCATCTGCTGGTTGCCACTGGAGATGAGAAAGTGGGTAGCATCATTTTAAGTGAAGCAGATGACTCTTCAGGAAGACTACAAAAGGGTAGCTTGCCTTAGGTGAAGAGGATGATAGAGATGGATAAGAATGAAAAATGAAGACACAGGTGATCCATCAGAATAAGGCAAGCCAGAGAGGAAGGAAAGGAGGAGAAGTGGTATATGATGGGGAAAATGGAATCTTGGTCTATTAGAATGAAGGAGTCAAGACTCACTCTTAAGAGAAAAGATTGTGAATCACAAAGCAGAGGCTATACCCCAAAGTGCAAGGATGCCTTACACAAGTGACCGCTTCTGCAGTTGGGCAGTCACTCGGTTGGAACAAGGTCTAAAGCAGAGTTCTGCACCAGGTCTGCTGCCTCTTACCTCCCCAGATTCACACTATCATGAACATTGGTCTAAGTTGTATCCGTGTGTTAAGGTGTCTCAACCAAATCAGTCATGTCAGAATTTCACATGTGTTCTGTCCCCACTGACTCTTTGGCAATTCTCCAGGCCTCTCTGCTTATACAAACTGTATCTCTCCTACAAGCCCAGCTCTTCTTCATGAGGACAGCCTGCTCTGATTTCACACCCTTGACCCCAGCCAGAAGCCCCTCTGTTTAAAATCACCCACATTATCTGTGCACCTTTCATACAAATTAGAACTTCCAAACCCATATCAGTTACTAGGGTGCATGGCTAAGTATCCCTCCTAGGCTGAGATACTGGTAGAGAATCCATGGCTCACAGCAGCTTTTCCCAGAGCACAATGTTACACTAAGTGCAAGAAATGACCTAGGAGGAAAATGTCCTGGGGGAAAAAAGGAGGACGGTAGTGACGGGCCCTCTGATCAAATCACTCTGGGAAGTAAACCTCTTGGGAGGTCACAATGTGCATTAGTTTACCAAAGGCTCCTCAAAGCTCCCATGCTAAAGGTAACCATTCAATTTTGTTTAACTTGTACTTTGCCAAACTTACTTAGCTACAGGACCTTTTCCTCATAGAAGGAAACACAACACTTTGGGAAACATCAGAGAGTCACAGCATTCTAAGGCATCTCAGTGCTTCTACAGCAGCACCTCGTCCAACATCTCTATTACTGCACCTCTCATACCAGACTGTAAGTCTTCCTTAAGAGTAAGGATCTTGTCTAAATCATCACAGTACAGATGACAAACAGAAGAGGAACACCACGGGAAAACCAAAGGCCGTTTGGGGTGGGTGGTAGGGAAATGGTGTTTGCAGACTGATGGGGATAAACAAGACCTGTCTGTATCTAATTTAGACTTAATAAGATAGTTTGCTGAATGTTAATTAAATACTTGGTGGTTGTTAACCAACTGTGGTGATTAACTTAATTTTGAATTAAATAAGCAATAAATGCTTAACTGAAGTTCTATTAAATTTTACCCAGTGAGTAAGGAATATGAGGCTCTTAATTGACTTTAAACAAGATAGTTATGGCAAGTTAGTTGAATTTTTATTACCTGAGAATAACTGCCTTATTAAATTTAAATTGACTATTTTATTTGATAGAGAAATATGTCATCTCTTCTTCCTAATTACCAAAAACATGCCCAGAAAAGGTTCATAGTTGTTCCAAACTGCTTGGATTAAGGTTTTGTTTTCTAGTCCTGCTTTAATGATAAGTTTATTCATCTAAGAATGAATGTAAGTATAACAGGCAGGGTGGTATAGGAAGGAGTTGTATATAAAACTGAAGAACCAGGTGTCATATTTTCTAAACCAAAGTCGGGACTCTGCTTTTACAATGGAGATAAAGTTTGGAGATATTGTTTAGACAACATAATTTTGACATTTCCAGAATGTTATCATGGCTTAAAAGGCTACTGATAAAAAACCTGAAATTACAGTTACTGTTCACATAAATGGTGGCTCTGCCTCTGCACGGGCTGTGGGACGCTAGATGATTAACCTCCCTCTTCTAGGGCTCAGCCACAGCCCTTGTTAAATGAAGAGGGTGAACTGAGATCACTGACTTTATTCATTTCCTTCTTTCTTCGTAGTGTGTGGAGCCCCTGGGACAGTGCCTAACACATAGTTGGTACTCAATAAACACTGACCAAATGAAATGAATACCTAAGTAAGTGAAAGTTTAAGCAACCCAAAACACTAAACATTTTTAGCCCTTTAATACCCAGCTTCTCCAGCCCAGACCATTTTTAAATAGTGCCAACTGAAAACTCACACAAGGGGAAACACAAACTCTAAACCACTACTTGGGAAATGTTTTTCAGTAATTAAGGAAAACCAAATTAAAACAACAATGAAATATCATGTCTTACATACTAATTTAGCAAAGAAAAATGCAAGTTGTAAAACTAAATTCTGGAGAAGATGTAAAGAAACAAGTAGATGCACACACTGCTAATGACTGCAAATTAGTGGTCTTTCAGGTGGCTGAAGAGCAGCTGATGTGAAAAGTAATAGAAATATTTTCTGCCTACAATTCTCTTTTGAAAGAACTTAAAACTTTTTTAGCCAGCTGATAAACATTTATTTAAGATCTACCTGCTATGGGTCATACTGTATGGAGAAATACAAGGGAAAAGATCTTGGTTGTCTTACAGTCTGGTGAGTTGTGAAGAGAAAGAGGACAGACATAACATTTTGCAGCAGCCCTACAGGGCAGGCTTTGGGGCATTACTATACTGACCACAGAATTCCTTCCCCAGTCACACTACATAGAAGGCACTACTATCCCCTTTTACGGAGGAGGAATTGGAGGTTCACAAAGGCTACATAAACCAGTACAAGGTTACATGCCTAACAAGTGGCAAAGCCATGATCTAAACCTGCCTGACTTTCCAACCATCCATGCATTTTCTATTACCTCCCTGAGGAGATAAGATACATATTCGCATAACCACATAATTCAAGGAACAAAGTGGTAACTAGCCATAGTAAGGGAAAGAGGAAGTGCCAAAGAAATAACTCTTTAGGATATAACTTAGAGGGAAGTAAATGCTATTTGCCTACTGATATTTACACTGCATTTTTTTAATATATTGAATTGTGTTTAATTTTTTAAAAACTCAAAGCTCTCCTAGTGCCCACAAGGGTAATATTTAAGGCAGGATTTACTGATTTCAACAAATCTTTACTTACATAAAAGATAAATATAAAGCCCAGGCAAAAAGAAGGAAGAGCTCTTTTGTAGCAAACAGTAAGGAGAGGGAAACACAGTACACAGACAGGAAAGCAGATGTGCACTTCTGGGAGTTTAGGATTAGGGTTCTGGCTTCAGAAGAGATTAGCAAGAAGTATCAGGTAGCAGCAATGCACTCTAAATGAGTTCTGTTTCATTGTATTTTGATAACATACTGATTAAACATTCAGAGGAGCTCAATTAGGTTTTTCTAATACTAAGCATATTCATAAAACTCTAGTTGTCCTTTATTACTTCATTTATATTAGTTTCACACATACGTTCACTCAACAAACATTTATTAAATTCTTACCACATATCAGGATCCCCTATTGTAAGGACATTAGTATGAACAAAAGTTAGAGCCTGTCTCGGCGATCTGCACAGGCCATGAACAGGAGGAACGTGAAACGGCGATGACAGAAAACTCAAGTTGATGTCCTAGCTCAACAAGCGTAGGCCCTGAGCAACTCACTTAATCTTTCTCAGACTCACATTAATGAGCAGCAAAACCTGGACAGTAATAATAACTACTCCCAGGACTATTGTGAGGATTTACCTATAATTTGTAGGAAAACACATGATTAACTGTAGAGCCCTATAAAATGGTGACTAGTAGAAAGTTTCCTCACTGTATTGGTAGATTCCATTTAGGTCAGGATCAGGCTGGCCTAGGCCACAGAGATCTCCCTGGTAGGAACTTATTAGCACCAAAATGGTTGTTTTATCACTACTATCAGCATTCTCAGTGTTTAATCATCTACTTTTTTTACTCTCTCTGCCGTCTGATCACTCTGGCTAATATGATACTGAGGAGTCAAACTGAAACAGGACCCCCATGAAATTCTTAAGAAGTGTTTTTTTTCCCAGGAAGAAAGGATGGGAGTGAAGGAGGGAGGGAGAAAAAAAAAGTCAGGGTTGACAGATCTTAAGACCTTCCAGATCAAGTCTTCAACCAATGCCTGCATTTTCACTGTAAGAGTCCAAGCAGCCACTATTTGAATTATCTTCCCAATGATTAGATAGATATTCAATGACTACAGAAAGAGCCAATTCCATTCAGAACTATGAGATTTCATGGAATTCTTAAAATATAAAAAGGGCTGGAGATTTTCCTCTTGACAAATAGCTATCTCAACAGCCATGTAGTCTGTTCATCTGTCTAAAGACACAGAGCAGAGGATGGGATCACCTGGAGGTTAGACTGAGCCAGGGCTGGGCTCAGGGTCTGTGTTTCCTCTTGGTTAAAGGAGAAGACCAGTGACCTCTGTTCTCCCTGTGAAATGTTTCTCATGTCCTCTGCCTCCTCTTCTTCAGTTTCCCTGTCTTTTGCCTGGACTGTTGCAGCACATTTTGCCATCTCTAGTACCCTTCCCTCCAATCCATCCTGCACACTGTAACCAACTATTTTCCCAAAGCATAGATCCAACCCCCTGACTTCGCTACTTGATGCTGCTTTCAGAGTGCAGTCTCGGCTCCTCAGTCAGCGATCGAGACCTTTCTCTAAGCCCCAACCCACCTTTTCACCCTCACGTCAATGGCCTCTCCGCAGTTTATCCCCATTGACTGCATTCTAGGGTACCGTGCACTTTCTCACCTGTGTCTCTGTCCATGTTATTTCCCTTGTTTAACTATCCTTTCTCCCTCCAGCCCATCAAACAAAACCCACTTGTCCTTAAAGGCCCAATCAAATGACACTCTTTCTGTTGTGAAGTTTGCCCCAAGTCCCTAGAGTCTGCCACTCAGAGCCAGCAGGTATTTTTTGCATTCCTGTTTCCATCCCCCAAACACTGACTCTCATTTTACTCATTCATTCACAGGTATACCTGGCACACGGTGTCCAACAAATGAATGCATGAATACATCAAATCAGTGGGCAGGTTTTACCTTTAGGTTCTCTCCAGTTATCATTACTGGAACCCTAATTTCTCCAAGGGAAGCTGCTCGGCTGTGGCCAAGAAGAGCGATTTCCAGGGTGGAAGTGACCAGACTGCTGAAAGGCTGACCTACCTTTCACCTCATTCTACGAGAAGGTGCCACTTACCCTCCAGGTCCCTGCTGAGTTTGCCTTTCCCATGAGCCATGCACACCCTGCCTCTGGGTGGCAACTCCCCACTGCAGTTCCTGAAAATGATTCCTTTGCAGACCAAAGACAGAAGCGCCAGGTGCCAACTAAGTTTTTTTCTTCCTGGGCACTAAACAAGAACCAGCCTCAGTGGAAACTCATTAGGAAGAATAAATGCCAGTTAACCCTGGTGACTGAGGCACGGCAGTTAGTACCACACTGGGCTCCCACAGTTAAAGTCAGAGATCATTATCAACATGGGCCAGTGCACGGGAAATAACAGACTCCAACATCCTGCTACAGTACACAGGGACAGAGAGAGAATCAGGTCTTACTTCCCAAGTATTTAGCAGCCAGAGCAAATTTCCTTACCCACTGCATCTTGGACTGTCTTCCTGACCTTTGGTGTCTAACCCAAGGTCCAGCACTACCAGCCAGCTTCTGCCCACGTTTCAGTGGACTTGCACACCCCATCAGTCCTCCATTTGTACCACTCTCCTGGCACTTTCTTATATTCTGGACTGGTATTAACATATTTTTATCCACCCTAATAAACTTTAAGTGCCTACAATCTTGACGTCCCATTCAAACATCCCCAAATTTTCACTGTAAGAGTGAAAGTAGTTCACTGAATGAACATTTCTGGAGCACCTAGCACCTCCTTTAACAAACAGAGAGGATGTCTTTTGAGTCTTTCCCTTAGGCCTGGCCTTAAGCACATTACTTGTACCACCTCACTCATTATTCACCTACAGGTAGGGTGCCATACAGTTTGTCCTGTATATCAGAACACCTCTGACCCCACTTTCCAGATTGCACTGTTCTCAACAGTGGTGCCCTCATTAATAAGAAGCCTAAAAGTAAGCTGGTAAACCAAATCATGCCTGTGACCACCCCGGAGAGCATCCTCCATTAAGTGGTACAGCTAGGATTTGAACTCAGATCTGTCTGAGTCTAAACCTCACAGTCTCCACCAACAGGGTAAGGTGTTATCACTGTGTGCTAGGTGCCATGCTGAGTACCAGGAACTGCCACCCGTGCACACTACACAGTCACGTTACCCACTACATTACTGCCTATAAAGCACTGTTTTGGAATTTCTTTGGTTCTCACAAATGCATTGTGCTCTATCTTATGACAGAATTTCTATTTGAAGGTAACTGAAGCTCAGGGAGGTTCTGAAACTTCCTTAAGATCCCAAGATGAGGGGATGGGTCAAAACAGGTCTTACACCAAAACCTTCTGGTGATTGTACTGCTGAAATGATAGCAGAGTGAAGCACAGATCCCCAGGATTCCCATGTCTCCAACCTGAAACTCGGTTACCTTCCAAAGTCACAGAAACAGGCAGAAAATGCTACTACTAACTGGCACACAATGAAATGATAAAGCAGTTTCTCACCTGGGTATAGAGCTTGCTAGGCCTTCACATCAATTCTCATGCTCACCTGCAGAAGTTAAGGAGCAGGACAGGAGCTTGGGACATGGGAGTCCCATTCTCATTCTGCTACTCAAGGCCGAGCACCCCATAGGAAGCCTTCTTCACCCCTGAATTCTTGCCCACACTCTGCAAGACAAGACTGACCCATCTGTTGGATTGCAACTGGGAGCTAAGTAATAAAAATGATTATAAAATGCATTTGCCACATAAAAAGTGCTATGATGGCTATGAAATACTAATGGGTTCTGTGAGATGAGTTGTGATGGGCAGGTTTAAGAGGGAAGGAAAAAGCAGGGGGATCTATCCTGTAATGGATCTAATACTGGCAGCCTGAAAACCTTTAGGCAAGCAAAACTACGTAAAAATAAAGGAGACTGTTGGGGGTGAGGGAGGAGCTGTCACCAGCAAGGAACCTTGAAGTCATGCTACAGTCAGGAGCTTGGTTCTTACAAACAAGTGACAGACATAGTGGCAGTAAAAGAAATAAATCCCAAACCACACATTCAAACCGAGCTGTCTTAATCACTGTTTTCAAAGTGCAAAGCACAAGGGTCAATCCCAGTAACAATGATCTCTAAGTTATATCCCCTCCCAAATTCTCCAAAAGCAAAGGCCCTGGGGGTGGGGGGCGGGGTGGAGAAGGAATGTGTTGGGCCAGGCTCAGCAGACACAGAAGCAAAACACCTTTGAAAGAGGGCTGGCATGGGAATGATGGCCACAGCCGTCTGCAGCTCGGCTGACAAGGCTGTGACGGGGCCAACTGTCCCTCTCCTGGGTCCTTGGTTGCCTCACCTGCATAATGAGGGATTAGTTCACTCTGCACTCTGGCCACCAAGGACAAGAACTGGCTGCCAGCTCGCTGATTCTCCTACTTCCCACAAGCTTTGGTCACATAAAGTTGATTTCAGTCAAGGCTGATAAGCTAGCAAATAATTAGGACAAGAGTAGAAACAAAGCTGCCTGATATGAGTCTAACAGCAAATAGCTTCTGAAATCCACGCTTCTCTCTCTACTTGGCTGACCTTACAGGCCTGGGCTCTCCTGCCTTGGGACATTTCAGCAGCCTCCTAAGCGGGGTCCCTTAGGGGGAACTCTGGTTTTGACCTGCTCTCTGAAACACAGATCCAACAACACACTCCTTTGCTCAAAAAGTAGCAAAGCCCTTCTGCGGCCGCCCCGCTCGCCTACCACCACCACCACCTGCACCACCATCCTTGCTCCTCCTGCCAGACCTCCTTCACTGGCTGACCCTCCCTAGCCAGGCACCTTTCACAGTGACCTCCAAACATACCCTTCGATTCACCAGACACTTCTAGGCCTCAGGACTGCACATAGATATCAACATCTTTCTACCTGAAAAGGTCTTCCACCCCTCTGCCCTATGAACTCCTACTCACTCTTCAAAACCCAAACCAAATGTCTTTTCCCTGAGCATCCACCTGTCCTGCAGGTGGCTGGAAACTCCTTTCCGAGGGTTCCCTTTAGTCCTTTGTTCATCACTCTAGGAAGGCCTTGCCACATGCTGTTTCAGTCTCTCCTAGGCTGGAATAAAGACCTTGAGGACAGCCTTAATTAGCTGTCTTTGTCAGCTGGGATCCAGCATCCCTGTCCAGCATATGTTAATCACTCAGGACGCATGGGCTGAACTGAATACGAGAGACTGAAGTGGCTGTGATCACACATATATGTGGGATAGAAGGAGGCAAGGACTCTGAGAACAGCTTCATGGTACGAGGTGGGTTCTGGCCTTGACCTTAAAGGGTTACAGGTTTACAAAAGGCAGAGTCTATGGAGAGGCCTGGAATTCTAGGCAGAGAAAACAGCATCCAAAAAGGCACAGATTAAGAAAACAGAGGAATGTTCAAGGACAGTACCACCACCTGGCTATGCAAGGGAAACGTGAAAGAACAGCTGCAATTGCAATTACTCGTAGGACAGCTAGTCTGGAGACTACACTGTACACTCTCAGTCCCTAACCTTGACCCTGACATGGGACTGCCCAGTGCCACCTGTGGCAGCCATATCATAGGTGATTCTCAATCCAGTCCTGGGACTCCACAGGTCCAAGCTTCTGGGTCAGTAAAAATAGTCCCTCTCCACCATCCTGCTATTGCGTGGTTGCAAAGAACTAAGTCAACCCCCTTCTTCATCTAACCAATATTCCCAGAGCACCTACCATGGGCCAGGCACTCTTCTGGGCACTGGGAATATGGCCATTAACAAGTAGGCATCCTTGCAATCCTCATGAAGCTAACTTTAAAGTGGAGGGGAGACAAAAACAAGCAAACAAACTCAAGTGGTGATCGGTGCTCATATTGTGTCAATAAAGTTGTTCATTAACAGTTACTGAACATTGTCAGGGCACCAGGGGTGAGAGGGATTCAAAGAGGAGGAAGCCAAAGTCTTATTTACTTTACTGGGAGCCACTCCTAAAGTCTGTCTCCTCTCACCTGAAAGTGTCTCTATCTGTAAGTCACAGAAGTGCAAAGGACCCACCTGAGGCAGGTAGGCCATAGGAAGGACTTGAGTTGACCGTTCAGAGTCCTGAGCCAGAAAGCCATCGTGGAGGAAAGGATCTGCAGGAAACAGGGAAGGCCAGGACCCAAGAGAAGCTGTTTGGCTCAACTCCAGAGAACATGTGGCCTTGTCCCAGGAGCCATAGATCAAGGGTAATGGCTGCGATCAGGACCCTCCACTTCCCTACTTTATTTAATTGCCCCAGATGCCCCTCTATAGAGATACATCAAATCCTCATCACCACAGAGGACTGGGGAGGTAGCAACATGGGGGACAGACGGTTTGCTAAAGAGGCTCTGTCCTCACCAGTTAGGTTTGGGGAGAAAAGACACCCAAAGGATAGAGGGAATGGCAGCGCCTTGACAGAGAAGGGGCTGGGGCTGAAGAAGGCGCCCCACCCACATACACCTGTGTGACCCCAGTAGGGTCCAGGGAATGTGTGCCGAATCAGATTCCAAGGAAGAAGGCTGAAAAACAGTGTTGATGTGCACTTGTCATCCTATGGGCACAAAGAGAGTGATGAGGATCAGGCACAGGTTGGAAAGTCAGTCGTGTTCTTTGCAATGTAACCTAATTTCACCAAGCTCGTCTTCTCATCTACAAAACGACACGGATCATCACAAAACCTGTTTTAATGAATCATCATGAGAAGCACATGGCAAGCACTCAAAATTTTTTCAAAACTATATTACCATTACTGTTATCGTTAAAAAAAAATAGAAAGATAAACATTTTCTAGCCTCAATTCTGTGATTTACCTGCTTTGAAGTATGACTCCATTACCCTTCAAGCTACCCACCACCCTATTTGCAGAAACTCAGGAGAGGTGGAGTCCTCATCAGCACATCCATGCCTTTTGTCATTTCTGTGCCTGCACTAGGAATGCACCGGCCATCTCCACCACACCTCCAGGCGTCCTAGAGCACACTCCAACGACACCCTTCTATTCCTTCCTCCCTTCCCCTCACCTCTGTGTCATACACATCTTGAAGCCCATGAATTTCCACCCAGAGAATTCCTGCACACAGCATACATTACGTCCCCCCTTCTCACCTCAATTTCTTCTAACAGTGTGCAGCCTCCAGTGCCATATTCCAAGAAAAGTCCCCACCCCCCAGTGCACACACTGAGCTCAAACTCCCAATTACTGACCACGGTCAAAGTCTCAGGTTCACTTAACCGGTTACTAAAGGCGTCACTGTACTTCCTGCATTACCATTCAAATACCTAATTCCAGTGCCCTTCCAGAGCCTCTGCTCAGGCTTGCTCTCAAGTCAATCTCTAGAAAACCATTTATGACCCCTATAGCCTACGAGATAAATTTAAATCTACTTAGCAAAAAATAAAAGTCCCCCCTCTCTTGACTTCCCACAGCCCCCTTCATGCTGGCCATTCCAAACACAGCCTCAAGAATAAATTTTCCCTATGTCTGCATATGTTGTCTGATAGGTCCACCTGTTACCTATCCTTCTTCCACTTGGGCTACTCCTACTAAGCCCAAAAGATTCTCTTCAGACATCATTCCCTTAAGAACTGGAGTGCTTCATGCATTGCTCTTCTCCTTTCTGTGTAAAAGCGATTGTGTGCTCTATCCTCGCGTTTCACCATGTTACCTGGCATCTTCTATCTCCCTGTCCATTTTCTATTTGATGCAGCAAATCTCTCCAAGCTAAGGGGACTTCACAGTCCTCCTGAGTTACACTCTGCGCTTGACCAAAGACCCATCATCATTCCAGCACCTTCAGCCATAGTTCTGAAATCAAATCCAAACAGACTCTTCCCTGTTCCCCGTTCCCAACACTTGGTAGTTCCACAGCAGGTATGAAACCAATATGGGTTAAGTCCCATATTAACACCACAAGCCAAAGTTCTGGGTTGTAATGTTGAGCATATCTCTAATTAGCCAGGACACCTTGGGCAAAGGTTAAAGTGGAGATGAAACTGTCACCCTGTCCAATTCTCAGATTTTTGAGATCTACATGGAATATCTAAAGGCAAACTGTTTTATAAAATGCAAATCATTGTAGATTCATAAAGAGTATGATTAACAAATTTTACCAACTCTAAACCATCAACTCTAAGATGTACCATTATCAATTTAGAATGAAAAACTGCTCAAGTATGACACATCTGTAAAGATGACACAATTTCAGGGATATTAAAATGCAAAAAAAAGTATGTTTTAGAATTGATGAAATACAGTATATGTCTCAAAAATATACAGGAACCTGTCATAAAACTTTCATATTCAGCAATGGCACATAAGTGCTCAGTAATATATATCAAGTAAATGAACAAACATCCACTGATAATATTCTTAGGCCATATTACTGCCTGCCTTTCTTACTGGAATGGGCAGGAGGAGGCTTCCCAGTGCCAGCTCCTCTCCTATCATGTCTCAGCAGGTTCGAAACCCTCAAATGATGATTTCAAGTCATAGGCAAACTCCCAAGAGCCTGGCACTTTGAAGGACTCGCATAATGAAGCTTCCTCTTCCATCAACCACTGCCTGGAACTGTCTACCTCTCCCAGAGCAATGACCTCTCCACTAGAATGTGTCACCCAAAAAGGGTCCTACTCAGCCCCAGCCATATCAACCAGCTCAGCAACCCAGCTTCTCCTCCCTCTGCCCATTCCCAAAGCCAACTGTAGGCCTGCCCACTGCTTTCAGGCCCAAAGGCCCCAGGGCTATACCCTTAACCATTCAGACAGCTAACCCCAACTTATGTTCCATGTAGAGTCTACAGTCTAGACTGTAAAGACCTGGATGTTAGGGTTGGGAGACTGCCTTGCAAAGATTAAATGCAAGATACCCTTGTCATTTTAACTGACCCCTGGTGCTGGGAGGGACCCTGGATGGGCACAGTCTGATCATGCGGTAGAGAGAACCTTTACTTTAGAGTTCTGGCCCACCACCATTCACCATTATTCACTATAGGCTCCAGAACCAGCACTCACCCTCTCTGGGTCTTTCCGTTTGTTTATCTGTAGGTGGGATGAGGAGCTGCTTTCTCTCCTTCCACTTAAAGGCTTTCATAAATGCATACATGAGCTGGGAGAGCTAAGCCATTAAGTTACTAACACCTTAGTGAGAATGAGTTTTATGGGGAGCAAACAACATAGAAAAGCGGGACATGGAGAAAGAAAGGGTATTGGAAATAAAGTGAGTCTGGTACTTGGAAAGTAGCTCAGGGATGACCCTAAATGTTTGCATTTTGTGTTGGGGACGGAAGGCGGTGGATCCCTGGTTAGGAAAGGGAAGCCAGAGAGAGCTTTCAACATCCCTAGCACAGCGAGTCCTACTGCTCTGTCCCAGTACTGAGGAACAATCCCATTGATTATCTCACCTCATGTACCCCTCTCTCCAATCCCATGCCCCCAGCACAGTGACATGAACAGTTTAATCTCCATTCTCCACATTTCATTTAATCTTCTCTGGTCTAGTTTCCCCGTGCAAATGGCTTTCCTCCATGTTGCTGGCTGGCTTCAGAAAACTCCCTATCCTTCAAAATCCCTGACCAAGCACAGACTCATGCAAAGGGCCATCTCTGACCAGTTCTTAGGGACCAGGAAATCAAACTCCTTTCCCTGAGCCCCTTTAAAATTCACCCATGTTTTTCCCCAGCACTTTGCACTTCATCTGGGGTCAAGTTTGGCCCCGCAGTTGTCTGCGCCCTCCTTGAGGGCAGGCACTGGGACGCTTCTGCCTCTCTGACTCAACACACCCAGCACAGCGCTTGTCACACAGTGGGCCCTGGAGAAATGCTTGGAAACAAGAAACTAGGAGTCGCGAGCCACTCATTTTTATTATGGCTTGGTCTCTAGTGAGTGACTTCGGGGAGGCCGTCCTTCTCTCTCGGCCTCAATTGCCCCGACTGTAAAATGGGGGGACTCGGATGACTGAGTTCCTAGGCCCTTTCCACTGTGACAATTATGATTCCGCGAAAGCTCCTAGCGACTGGGTGTGGCCCCGCCCCCTGGGCGCCCAGAAATCCCAAGCAGGGGACGCTCAGGGGAGGCTCGAACCCCGCCCAACCCGAGATCAACGCTTCCTGAAAAACTCGGGGTCCCCCTCCCCCAAGACGTGCACCCCGTGATTGCGCCGCGGCCGGCACTTCCGCACCGAGGGCCCTGCGGCCCGGCCAGGGCGCGCACTCAGTGCCCTGCGCCCCGCGCTCCTGCCACCCCGGAGGCGCTCGCGCCTGGGGAGCGCAGGGGGTTCCCGAGGCGCCCGCGGGCGGAGGGTGAGGGGAAGGAAGGAGGATTTGCAACAATACCTCTGGGAGGAGGCAGCCGGGGCAGCAGCGGCGGCGGCGGCGGCTGGAGGCG